>WNHD01002376.1:0-21992 GCA_011057455.1 Ganaspis sp. Gsp50 | reverse complement strand
TGGATGCTCGTTAAAATCGTTCGAACGTTATGTTGTCAAATGTCAAATCTTATAAGATGGCGACGTATTTGTCGGGAAAATCGACAGATGGCGACGAGACAAATGTATTTATTTTTTAAATAATATTATGAAAATATTTATAGAATTAAAATATCATTAATTACTAAAAATATATACAAAACAATAAAAAAAAATATTTGAAACATGATTTCTATTAGATTTTTTTTAAATTTTGATTTATATACTCACTTGTTTACAAATTGGTACCTGTCTACAAATTGGGACATTTACCTTAATTTCACTAGAAAAGTTTTTTTGAAGTTCTAAACATTCATTCTGTAATAACTTTTGTCTTCCAAACTTTATTAATTTGCAAATTTATATAATTAACATTTTTTCTTTATAAAATTCATTCATTCAATTTATACGTACAAGTGATAAATTCTCTACATTATATTTTTTAGCTTTAGGATTTCAATTTCACAAATTTAGAAAGAATTTTAGATTTTATAAATTACTTGTCGTTTTATTAAATTACTGCTTTATAAAAGAATTATAAAATTCTACATGAAATAATTATAAAATTCTATATGAAAGAATTATAAAATTCTTTATAAATGAAAAAGAAATTTAATTCATACAAAGATAAAAACTTATTGCTTTAATTGACATGGTTTTAATTAAGATTGCTTTAATTAACATAAGAATGAATAGTTTTCTCTGTGATAGAATATTTTCGGTTCAAACATAATTTAAAAATTAATGTGGATATTACATTTGAATGTTTCTAACTTTGAGCACTTAAAATTAGAATTTTACTCCAGTGCAATGAATTCGTAATTAGTAAAGTGAAATTCCACTGTAATGTGCAATTCTACTTCAAGAAAATTATTAAGACACACAAAAGGAAATATTTTACTAGTTTTTATTAAATACAAGTCAATTTTCTTTTAATCAAAGTTGCTACGACCTATTTTCAATTTTTTTGGAGATTGTTTTAAATTTTTGTAAAGTTGATCAAGTAGAAAAAAATTATTATTATTAATAGTTAAAAAAAATGGTTTAAAAAGGTTTTTGTAAAAATTTGCTGCTATTTAGTAAAAAGAAAGTGCCATAAAATGTACCCAAAAAATTCGAAACTAAATAAGAATTGAAATTAAAGAAATTTAAAATATGGAGTGGAGAACTTATTTTTATAAGTTTTCTTTTTACAAAAAATAAGTCGTACAAACAAAATAGATTAACATTTGATATTTTTAGTTATAATTTTTTAATGCTTTGAATTCTGAGCAAAAAGGAGTTTTACACTTTTTCCTCAATTTGAAATGAAATGAAACAAAAAGTATTTAATTATTTCTTTTTGTGTGGTGTAAATATTCATAAACTCGAATTTTAAACAGACATCATTTTAAAGACTTTATTATAATTATAAAATAACATTTTATAATTTATAAAATAACATTTTATAATTTATAAAATAACATTTTATAATTTATGAAATAACATGTTATAATTACTTTTGAAAATGATAACTGAGATTTAATGAAATTCATAGTTCTCTAAAAAGAATTTAAAACAATATCCAAGATTTTAAATATTATAATTTTATTATTTGCAATTCAAACAATTTAAAAATATTACTTTCAAATTGTTTCAACAAATTTTTATTGCTTTATGTCTTTGTTTTTATTTCTCTTTTATTTTCATATTCAAAATTTCTTAAAATTATACACGATTAAATTTGAATTAAAATTGATTTTATTAAGTTTTGAATTAAAACTCTTTGAATATATAAATTTTTATTGGATTAGATTTTTATAGATTTGTAAATTTTGTTTACAATTTAGTACCAATTTCTAAAATTGAGTTTTCCAACATTTTAAATATATTAAATCTATTTTTGTGGGTAATTCTATTTCTATACGTATTTTTTATACATTTATTAGTTTTTTGCTTGTTTTATTAAAAAATTGTGCCAATATGTTCGGTACTTGACGTTGAGATTGTTTTTTATAATCGATTATTAGGATAGTTAGAGCATGATAAAAAAATGCAATATTTAAAACTCAGTTTATATTTTACTGCCTCCTTTTATTTTATAAAAATATAAAGGAAACAGAGCTGTGACTTTTAAATAAAATATAGCTGAGAAATAATATTGAAAATATTATTCAAGAATCTCTTTTAGATTTAGATCTTTTTTTTTAAATATATGTGTTATTTGTAGGTGTTTTTTTTTTATAATTTAGACACTGTTTTATTTTTACTCCACTCATAGCTCTGTTTACAACTTTTTTTACGTAATGTAATATTTAATGTAATGAAATAATTTACAATATTTAAGAAAGCTATAAGAGACAGACTTGGACTGAAACGTAGAAAGAAAGAAATTAATGAAAGAGTAGTCAGTTCTTGAAGTTTAGGTCGTATTTTTACAACGAAACATATTAGAAACATTATTCTAAATATTTTCTTTAATGTACTTCTCTTGTACATAAAACTCACATAAAGAGACATTCTTTTAAAAATTTTTTATAATTGTCAACGTAAATATTTCAAAACGAAAAAATTTGTCGTTTTTACAAAAGGCTGGTTTCTTTGAGCAAAGGTTTCCATTTTTCAAAGTTCGTTTCTTTAAGAGATTTGTTTCGATAAAGAAAATAAATTCAAAAACATTTCTACAATCTAGACTTTATTTTCTTAAAAATAATTTAAAAGAAAAATTATTTTTCCGAAATATGGTCAAAAAAGTGTTTATATTTGCATAAAAATGCTCTGAAAAAACGTTTACTCTTTTTTATAAAAAACTGCTTTGAAAACTGGTTTCTAATGTCACGTTTAATTTTTTGCTTGTTTTATGGCGATGAACGATTTATAACTGAAAGAATGTGTAAAAAAGATGGTCTTTCTTTCATGGAGACTCTTAGGTTTAAATTTAGTCGAGTGATGCTCAAAGTTTGGTATAGAGAAAAGACGTGATATCATTTTGTACTGCTTTTCTTTTAATGGTACTTTTTTCAAAGAGTTGAATCATTATTTGTTTGCGGTTATGAGATGCGAAGTATTTCAACCTTTTAGTATGCAAATGCAAGTAAATACTCTTTCAATGGATATTTTCATTCAATATGAAACCTCTTCCATTTTGCTTAAGCAACTGTTATAAACATACAAGCTGGGTATAAAAGACATTGCTTTCTCATTGCTCCATAACTTTCGATTTAATGATAAAACGACTCCTTAAAAGATTATTCCAAGCTATTAAGTCAAAAATGATAATGAAAACGAAATATAACGTAATTTATACACCATTATTTGCATACTTTTTTGTATTCTTCAAGTTCTAAACGCTCATTTGTAAACTTTAAATAAACTTTTTATTTTTATTTATTATGTTTATTATACGTATTTGAAGTTCTAAATTTTCTTCTCTTAAATCATTTTGCTTTCTCATCATTGTTTACTATTACAATTCAAAATTGTTTAAATTTTGTGTTACTTTATATACCAAATATCAACATGAATGTTATAATTATTGGTATATAACTTTATGGACCTTTTTACATTCTCATCAATAATGAGAGTGTATTTTATTGAGAAAGAATATTGAATATTATTATAATTATTACGAAGTTGAAGTTCACAATGTTTTCGATCAGCAATTTCAAATATAATTCAAATATAATTCAAATATAATTTTACAAATATTTTTCTAATTTTCTCTTTTTAATTTTCATCTCGATTTTGAAATTTATTTGACTAGACAAATGTTATTTAAATAATTTTAGGCAAAACTGTTTATAATGCTCTGCCTGACATTTATTTTTTGTTAATCGCTGATAAAACATTGTGAACTTCTTGTTAATTATTGTAAGCAAATGTTGCCTCTTTCCAAAAGTCATTTATATTATAATATTTATATTATAATATTTATATTATAATATTTGTATTATAATATTTATATTATAATATTTATATTATTATAATAAAAGTCATTTCTCAAAAAATTGAAAAAGCAAACATTTTGTACAAATGGACGTTTAGAACTTTAGCAATACGAAATAAAAGTCTGAAAGTTTTATAATTGAATTACCATTAAGTTGGAGATCATTTTATCATTAAAAAAAGAGGTGTTAAAATTCTAAATAAAAATTGTGAAACTGCAAGCGAGAGGCGCTTGATGGTTTATTATATCAGCGGGATTATTTGAAGCTCGATTTTCGGATTAAGAATCCAGGATTCGAGAAAAAAGGGGGTTGCATTATTTTCTGACCATTTTGCAATGGTATCATCTCGAGCTACATATATTTTATAAACTAGAACGCAGCATAGCTCTATTTTTTTATCGTAGCTTCTACTGCATAATACAGACAATGCAGTTATCGTATCTGTACATCCCGATCTAAATATTGATTAAGTAACAAACAAAAGTCCTGTCACACTTTCATGTCATATGAAACATTTACTGGAGGTGAATTTCAAACAATTGGAGCAAAAAATATCTTGTATATATCACATTTGATGGAAAAATTCCATCATTCTTGAGATAAAGTGTGACCGCAGCCAGAGGACACTCGATATTTTAATAACCAATTGCATTTATTCAAATATGAAAGTTAAAAGTAGGTCCTCATTATGTAAAGCGAATAGCTTATTATGCAGAATTGAAGAAACAGTGCCAGCCATTCAGTTTTATCAAAAGCTTTTCTTTTTTTAAAAAAAAGAGTCGTAAATTATTTCTAAAATTATCTTCTTGATGGAGTTCTCATTAATTATTTTACTTTAATAGAAGCTGAAACGTGTTCTGCTTTCGTAAATTAATATTGCATATCACTTTTTACTGAAAAAAAATGCATTTTTTATTTATTGCTTCTTTCAATAAAGGAAGTATTGTTTTTATAAAAAGCAAAAACTTGAGAAGAGATCGACGTTTTTAGCTAAGATGTGAGCTAAAATATTATGGCAATTGTCTAATATTTAATTTAATATTTAATGAATAAAAATTGTTTAAAACTATACCTTAAATGAAATTTTGATTGATTTTTTACAAAAATTGTCTTTTAAGTACAGAAAAGTTGATCAGAAAGCTGATTTAAGTTATAGTTGAATGATAGACTTTTTTACCAAGTTGAAGATAGACTTTTTTACCAAGTTGAAGTCCACAACATTTTTGATCAACGATTGAAACTAAAAATATTTTTCTATTTTTTTTTCTTTCAAATTTTTATCTCAAAAGATTTTTTGAAATCTTTTTTCATCTTTTTTCATCTTTTTTTAATTCGCGACGCATCACATTTTATTTAACAAATTTTGTTAAAAAATATTGTAAGCAATAATTTTGATAATGTTCCGCTTGGTGACTTATAATTTTTTTAATCGTTGACAAAACGCGGACTTCAACCAGGTACTTTTTTCAAAAATTCGACAATCAGGATTTGAATGCAGCCGTACAATGGACATAATCATAAGATGATACCTACTATTGTACTTGCCTTTAAATTCTGATCAGTAATAAATCCGAGATTATAGTTGTCGAAATTCCATTGAGTTTAATTAAGATTCACGAGTGACTGGAATTAATGAGAGCGCTAATATCAGGAATGGTCATGGGAACACGAAAACGCATTGATCTGGCCTGAAAATTACCACGAAAGCTACCATTATCATTGTGACATAAAATAGAGATGCTATTCGAAATGTTCGCATATTTCTGTGGTTTTCGAAAGCTTAATAATGCCAAATTGTATGATTATATGTTAAAATTTGCTTGGAGCACTATTTCTTCCATCTAGTAAAATGCAAATAATATTATTTCATGTTTGAATAAAATGTACAAATGAAATTGATTATTTTTAACTAATCTTTGTAGAACGATGCCAAAAACGAGAAAAAATCCGACTATGAAATATTCGACTTGAAAAATCGTGCCAAGGCCAATTTTGAATATTGTTTTTAACGAACACGTTTTTCGATACTTTTGTCTCCAAATGTAAAATGGATTTTAAGTGACCTAAATAGGATAATTCTATTTCAAAAATGCCATCGTTGTAATTTTGTATTTTGTTCTTTTAAAAAATTTGTAAAATTGGTCATTTTTGAATGTTTTTTGTAAACTATTTTTAACAATATATGTCATCAATTGTAGATTGTTTTATTAATTAATCACAAAGTACTGTTACACAATTTTTCGTTTTTTAAAACTCTTATACAATCTTTCGTATTTTTTTTTATTACACAATTTTTCGTATTTCTTTTATCATACAATTTTTCGTACTTTTTTTATTACACGATTTTTCGTACTTTTTTTATTACACAATTTTTCGTACTTTTTTTATTACACAATCTTTCGTTTTCAAAGCTCTACAATTTTTCGTTATGAAAACTCTTACGTAAATAAATTGTAAAACAATTTAAAACATCATATATAGAGAATAAGATCATGAAACAATGTATTCACGTGTATATCTGGCAAAATATATATTTAAATTGATATAAATATATTGCAAAATGCGTTTCCATTGATTTGAATATCAATGCGCGAAGAACATTCACATTGATGTAAATACACACCATTATATATTTATCTCAGTTATTGAATTTCTGTAATACGTGGCAATTTGAGTTGAAATAATGTAGAACAACATATCTGCAGAGTTGTTAAAACCAATTGTTGGAATTATTAATTATAAAATGCAGTGCCAAAGGCCCGAAACACAAAATTAATTTGCAACGTGAGAAATCGTATTCATGTTGGAAAATTGATTTTATAACTCTCTTGGGATATGACTATCACAGCGACCAGAAATTTGTTTAATCAAGAGAAACATTTATGGCTTTTTTACGATCTGTCGAATGGGTTCGGTTGGCTTTTCGATCGTTGCTTCCTATCTCGGGAGTACTCGCGGAGTGATTTTCGATATCCTCTTGCTAGTTAACGTCTATAACCTTTGGGTACTTTCTTTGATATTTTAACTTTAAATTGAAACTTGGAATGTTTCGAAGTTTTCAAATGTTTCAAATAAATTACATTTTACCAGAAATTCTATGCTTCTATAATAACGTAATAACGGAAAAAAATTTGAGTCCCACTTTTCAGATTCTCAAATTATTTTTAATTATAGTCATTATAAAAATAATGAAAATAGTAATTAACTTTTTCAAATTTCACTATAATTTGATAAAGAATGTACTATAATTTATAATGGAGGATTTATTATAATTGAATAGAGATTTTACTATAATTTAATAGAGAATTTACTATAATTTAATAGAGAATTTGCTATAATTTAATACAGAAATAAAAATTTATTACAGAATTTAATAATTTAATACAAAAAGTCATTCACTAATTCAAATGTGTCTAAATTTTAACAAATCCTGATTTTTAGATACAATAATGTATTTGAATGCAACTGATAAAAAGCTCTTGTCTTCATATTCATCTTTTACAAAATATTTAAACGATGTCCAGTAAATTCTAATTAAGCAAATTTTAACAATAATTTTGTCTTACTCGCCAAATCTGAATTAGTAATTTTCTAATAATTCAATATAGCGAAAAGTCTACTGTCTGAAATAGTAAAAATTTACTAATTTTGAAAAACTACTATTTTTTGGTAAAAAACTACTGATTTAATTAGTCAATTGCCACCAATTGAAATAATAAACTTTGGCTATTTCAATTCGTAGTACTTAAATTAGTAGTTTTCTACTAAAAAATAGTGATATTTTACTAAAATATTAGTACATTTTTACCTAAAGATTAGTAAATTTTTACTATCTCAATCGACAAATGATTTTTCGCTTAATTAGTAGAAAATTACTAATTTAGTTTTAGAGAGTACTACTTTAATAAAACAAAATTTAAATTCTTTACTTTAAAATTTTAAATTACTTTAAAACAAATTTTAATTCTTAGTTCAACTTTTTTACTTTTAACCGTGTCTGCATTTGAAAAAATAGTATGTATGGTTAACATAACCAGAATTCTATTTAAATATATCCTAAATACTTTTTTTTGGTTAAATTACAGACCCTTTAAATAATCAGTAAATTTCTACTATAATTTAATAGCGAAAATTCATTCACCGATTGAAATAGTAAAAAATCACTAAATTATTAGTGAAAAACTACTATTTTTAGTAAAAAAAACTACTAATTTAATCGGTTAATTTCTACTATTTCAAATATCTAAAGTTCACTATTTTAATTAGTAGAAATTAACTAATTAAATTGGTAGTTTTCTACTAAAAAATAGTAGTTTTTCACTAATAGTTTTTCACTAAAAATTGGTAAATTTTTACTATTTCTATCGGCTAACGACTTTTTGCTATTGAATTTGTAAAAATTACTAATTGAATTTTAGAGAGCAGAATTTTGGTTAAATTAACCAGAATTTTAGTTAAATCAACCAGAATTTTAGTTAAAGAAACTAGAAATTCTGGTTACTTTAATCTGAAAAAGTAGAGAAGGCATATTTAACGAGAATTTTTGTTATTTTAACCAAACATTTGTATCAGTGACAATTTTATCGCTCTATTATTATCATTATTATTATTATTATTATTATTATTATTATTATTATTATTATTATTAAATTTTTATTATTTTTTTTTCTTTTATACTATTCAATAGAGTGCAAGTATTATGTCCGTCAAATTAAGATTCTTTTTTACAAATAGAACCCTCTGAATACAATTTGTCAAACGTTAAAGTAGAAAAATAGATATGAGACAGGGGTTTTGTATACGGAAGTAGCGGTATTTCAGGCGTAATTTCTGAAACTAACATTGAAATACTGTAACTGACGTGATAGTATTCATAAATTAGTACAGACTTTCTTTATTTTTAATATTTTTGTTCTAATTTCTTTTAAATACTGAATTGAAAAAGAAATTTTCGCAAAACTTTTTTCATACCCTCTAATTCCGAATTTTTGTTTTCGTTAGAATTCAAAAAGTCAAAAAGAGTCAAATGCAGCTAAAGAGTAAAAATGAATTCATAAATAAGTTGTTTTTGATATTAATAACTTTTCACTTTTAACTACGCAACGAAAAATGAGACACGATTTGACTTAGTAAATATTACTGCAGATTTAGAGACATTTTTCCAACTTTTTGTCAAATTGTACTGGGTTTTCAAAAAAATGGGTTCCAATGTAAACGAGATGTTTATGTAACTTGAATATATAAATAAATGAGAGGGAAATTTCTTTCTCTTTTCTAATTTAAAAATTTTTAATTACGGATACATATTAATTGTATGTGTATATACAGGTCTGAGCTGGTATAAATTGTACCTCTTAATGAAGACGTGTGCCTAAATTAACGTGCATTAAAGTCGCTCCTTGCGACAGTTGGTGAATGCATAATCCCAATATATATATATATATATACATATATAAACTAAACATATGAGTAAAACTTGCCTATTTTAATGTATTTGTATAAAAAGTGGACAATACTCTTATTCCATCCACAATTAATGCAATTGTATGCATTCCGCTTGCTCTCTAAAATAATATATATTGATAACACGTCAATAATCGCACACACGAGAAACTAAAATTTTTTCTTTTTAAAATCTTCCCTTCTATCTATAGAAAAAACTGTATTCTTATACAAATTTTTTCGCTTTTAATTTTCATGTCTTCTTTTTGCAATATTTTTGTTTTAACGAATCCAATTGTTACAGAAATGTAAGAAACTAAAGGTATAAATTACTGTTTTATGTTCTGAAATACAATATTCTTTACAATTTTTAGTATACACTATCGATCATATTGAAACAAAAAATAAACTTGAAATCTATACAATAATGTAGTTCTATGAAAAGTTGCTTAAAAAGCGAAAATTTCGGTTTTTCGACAGAATAAAATGTTAGAAATTTCCACGAAAAAATATATTAATGGAAAAAGGTTTTTGTTGGTTTTTTTTTTGGAAATAGGAGATAAAATGATGCTTTGTGCGGGAAATGGGTGTGTTTTTGTTTTTAATTACGTTATTGTAATTCACGTTTCCTTCAGGATGAACTTTGAAACCGTATGGTTTTTACAGGAGTTTTTACGAGCATTAATTGTACTATAGTCCATTAACGATGCATTAAACCCACATTAAAAAGTCTCGTTTGTCACTGATTGTCGCGATAAATTTTATTGTCCCTGAGATCCAATTTTAGTCACCAACGGCGGATTTTAAACTGTGTCGATGGATTTTACGTCGCAATTTACTGCGTAATGAAGTACTGAATTTCAACATTTTCATTCCCAAAATATTTTTGTTTGAAGAATTAATAAAGCTTCTTTGAAAGCAGTTAAAAAGTTCTATATAGATATAGCAATTTTCGCTATATAGAAATCTATTAACGTCCTTTATTGCTTTTGACTTTAATTAAGCTTTGTAAGACATAAAAGTTTATCTTGCAAGTTTAAACATTAATTTAATTAGCACTTTTAAGAATCTTTAAAATTATGAATATTGGTTACTGTATATGAATAAAGAAAATAATTTTCTTCTGAGAAGGATTTTGCATGAAAAGAAAATTGATTTCGTATGAGAATAAAATGGATTTTGTATGAGAAAAAAATGGATTTCGTATGAGAAGAATATGGATTTCGTATGAGAAGAAAATGGATTTTGTATGAGAAGAAATGGATTTTGTGTGAAAATGTAGTTCACATCTCTTTATGCATTCGAAGCAGTGCCAAAATAATTAATGAGTATTTTATCGACTAGTGACAAAGTTGTACGCGAGAATCGATATATGGTGACCCATTGTCCATCTTAATTTGATATTATTAATGAAGATAATTATAAAGTTTAATTCTATTATTTAAGTCCATCAAATCTCAGTGCTTGTAGATATTTTCTTGATTCAAGTTAATTTTAGTCGAAAATAAATTTCAGATTATAATCTGAACTTGATCCATATCAGAACGATTATAGAATTTACTTATACGGCATCTTTTATTATTAATCGAATCTTCTAATATTTAGGTTTTGCTAAGATTGTATTTTCCCAAATTAAATTCAAATCGAAGAGATTGATATAATATTCTCATCTTGAAATTAAGTCACGATATTCTATAAATTTTACCAATACAAAACTTGTAAATTCGTGGTTTAATGATTAAGGTACTTTCTTATTGCAATTCTTAAATAGTTATTCTGCAGTTTAGACTGAAATATTGAAAACTTTAAAGAGGAAGAAATTGCGCTTTTGTTCCATTTCTTAACTTTTTAGCTTAACGTTTCTAACTTTGAAGTAAATGCAGATTTTGTTCTATTTTAAAATTTTAATAAATTATCAGAGTTTAGATATAAAAAAATTATCTGGATATGCATTTTTCAAAAGTGGTTTATCCATATTACAGGATGACATAGTAACTAGAGCGATTTAGATTGCGATATAAAATGTTATGTACGCAAAGATCATATCTTTTAATTATATTTTGTAAATTTTTCTTTATTGCACTTCTCAGTTTAATGAAAAGACGTTTATTTTTTCAGTGCATCTGTTAATGCAATCTATAAAAGATTACAATCTACTAAAACAGAGATGCATTCTTTTAATTGAATAATATTAATATTTGTTTTAAATAATAATATTAATTTGCAATATATAAAATATTACAATCTACTAAAACTGAGATGCGTTCTTTTAATTGAATAACATTAATATTTGATTAATATTAATATTAATATTTAATATTAATATTTGTTTTAATATTAATATTTGTTTTAAACAATATCAATTTGTTTATAATAATAAATGAATTTAATGAGAAAATAAATGATAGTTAATTTGTAAATTAACTTGAACAACGAAATAAATTTAGAAGCTGGATTAAGAAAAGTCTATATATGATAAATATTGGATTATTTTATTGACCAAAATGTTCAATATTGCAACTTGGGTTCAGAGCATTAAATTTTGGGAAATGTAAGAGTTTGCGTATGACTATCGACCAGTAAATAATTGTAAATAAAACTCATATCGTAGTATACATACGTGTATAATCTATCCAGCATATAAAATATAATGCTTATATTTATTGTGTATACGGCATGCGTGAAATGAAACTTTGCGTCAATTTATCAATCTGGCTAAGTAACTTTATTTAATGTATATGTACCTCTAATATGTGTATGCATATTAGTAACGCCTTGTATATTTATGTATTGGTTTATTCTGCATTGTATAATTGAGGGTAATGAATACTTTATATGAATGAGGAAATGAACACGATTTCATGAAAAATGATTCTTCACTGTACCTGTATACTGATTGTGTGAAATACAGAATAATTATCCGCCTATGTATTATATATTCAATTTCTTTCGTCAAGTATTTTACTATTATTTATTAAATATTATTAGTATAAATTATAATAACTAACTAATTATAAACAAACTAACCACAATGAATCGAATTATTAGTATAATCATTTTTAGTAATATAATTATCTTTTTATTGTTCATTTTACAAGTTTACATTTCTTTGAACCATTTTTGTTGCAAATGTGTATGACAAATAGTGTTTATGAGAAAATGGTCAATACCCTTAACGATCGGAATTAAAAGAATTTTATCAATCGTAACCTTATGTTTTAAATAATCAAAGAAAAAACAATACTTTTCAACTTGGAAGAGAAAGATACATTAATTTTTAATTTTAAAAAGGAAAAGAAATATGTACGCAAAAACAAGCGTATAAAAATTATTAGCATGAAATTTTGTGCTATATATTTTTTCTGTGGTCAGTGTAATTCTTTAATTTAAAAAAAAGAAAGGTCAAGGGCTTAATTAAAGAATATTAGCCATTTAGTAATTACTTCTTTAGTTCCCTGAAAAGAAACAATTCAATTCTATATGTATAGAGAATTGAGATAGTATTTAAAGAAATGCATTTAAATTGTAGAGAATTGAGATAGTATTTAAAAAAATTCATTTAAATTGTAGAGAATTGAGATAATATTTAAAAAAATTCATTTAAATTGTATGTTAATGAAGCCAGAGAATAAGATTAATATTTCAAATTACATTCTTGTTTATTAGAAACTCGTCGATAGTTATTAATAAACTTCATCCAAAACTCATCTTATTTATTGCCTGGCATTAATCAATTTCTACAAATGCGAGTCCGATAGATTTAAGACCGCTATCAATAATTAAAATGTTTCATTTGAAAAAACTTGGTGCATCCTCAAAAAGGTAAATCTTATTAATTAAACTTCTAAGACTATTCATTATTTTCTCAATAATATTCGAAATTCAACTACTTGGAATATTCCCATTATTATTTATTTCTATGATATTAATTATTATTCATTTTTAGAAATTAAATGAACATTGATTCCTAAAAAACCTTTTAATTGCTATTGAATTTTAAAAATTATTTCAATCAATAATTTCTAAATTAATTAAGAAGGTAGAATTATCTACCTAATATTTATCTCATAATAATTTCTAAAGTTATATCTATTATTATTCCCAAAACTTATATTATTTCTAAAAATTATATTATTTCTAAAAATTATATATTATTTTTAAAAATTATATTTCTAAAAATTATATATTATTTCTAAAAATTTCTAAAGTCATATCTTATTAATATTAAAAATTATATTATTATTTCTAAAAGATCTATTAATTGTTATTTATTTCCAATAATTGTATTGTATATGATCATTCATTTCTTTTTTAAAAAGATTTGTTTACGTTCTCTTTTATTAAGTTGAAGAAACATTAATTAATTACCATCCTGTTCTGAAAAACAGAAATGCCGCCCATTTTTGGCTGGAATCGTTTACATATGTGTCAATTTGGACTGATTTTAAGAAGACAAAATGACTTAGTCTTGTTTTAAGCCACAAAATTAATTGATTGTGTAAAGGGTTTAATTCTTTTTTCTGAGATTGATTATGTTCTTTTTGGTCATCAAACGTTTGTAATTTTCGTTTTTGATTAACTTTTATGCATAGTAATATTTGCTAGAGTCAAAATAGTAATAATTATTAGTGTAAGATAATATTTTTTAGTCTTAAATAATATTTATTAGTGTAAAATGATATTTATTAGTGTCAAATAATATTTATTAGTGCCAAATAATAACCAAGTTGAAGTCCACAACGTTTTTGATGAACGATTTAAACTGAAAATATTTTACTATTTATTTTTCCTTTCCAATTTATAACTCAAAAGATTTTTTAAAATGTATTTTATTTAACAAATTTTGTTAAAAATTATTGTAGGCAATAATTTCTATAATATAATTATGATTAGTGACGTATTAATTTTTTTTAATCGTTGACAAAACGTTGCGAACTTCAACCAGGTAAATAATATTAATTAGTGTCAAATAATATTAATTAGGACCAAATACTATTTATTAGTGCCAAATAATATTAATTAGGACCAAATACTATTTATTAGTGCCAAATAATATTTATTAATGCCAAATAATATTTATTAGTGCGAAAAAGTATTTATTAGTGCCAAATAATATTTATTAGGACCAAATACTATACCTATATTAGTGCCAAATAATTTTAGTTAGAACCAAATACTATTTATTAGTGCCAAATAGTACTTATTAGGGCCAAATACTATTTATTATAGTGCCAAATAATCTCCCATTGGGACCAAAAAGTATTTATTAGTGCCAAATAATATTTATTAATGCCAAATAATATTTATTAGTGCCAAATAGTATTTATTAGTGCCAAATAATATTTATTAGGACCAAATACTATTTATTAGTGCCAAATAATATTAATTAGGACCAAATTCTATTTATTAGTGCCAAATAATACTTATTAGGGCCAGATAGTATTTATTAGTGCCAAATAGTATTTATTAGTTCTAAATAATATTTATTAGGACCAAATACTATTTATTAGTGCCAAATAATATTAATTAGGACCAAATACTATTTATTAGTGCCAAATAATACTTACTAGGGCCAAATACTATTTATTATAGTGACAAATAATCTCCCATTGGGACCAAATACTACTCTCTAAATCTGAATTAGTCATTTTCTACTAATTCAATAAACATTTACTATTTTTTAGTAAAAATCTACCAATTCATTAGTAGAATATAACTATTTTTTAGTAGAAAATTACTAATCAAATTAGTAGTTTTCTACTCATTGAAATAGTCAAAGTGCACATTTTCAATGAGTAAAAAACTAATAATTTGATTAGTAATTTTCTAAAAAAAAATAGTTATATTCTACTAATGAATTGGTAGATTTTTACTGAAAATTAGTAAATGTTTACTATTTCAATCGGTAAACGACTTTTCGCTGTTGAATTAGTAAATAATTACTAATTCAGGATTTAGAGTGTATGTATTAGTGCCAAATAATATTAATTAGGGTCAAATACTATTTATTACTTCCAAATAATATTAATTACGACCAAATGATATTTCTTTGTGCCTAACAGTAGTAATACAAATAGTCATATTTAGTAATATACATGTATACCAATGAGTGCTGAACAGTGATATTTATTGCAATAGCGAAACGACATTTCAGTTAGTGTAAACAATCATTTATTCAAATTGACAAACGCGATAATCCAATGCAGACAGATGGTTGATTAAATGACCCAATCATCCATTTGAGTGCATGGATAGGAGTTTATTAGCTTTATGGGGAATAAAGATAGAGATGAATTGACTGCTCGTTTGTTGATAAGTGACACAGCACATGTAAGATATCGTTGAAGTAAAAGGAGAGAGGGAAGAAGAGCAGTTGGCCCTGTAATTATGGAAGAGTATAGTACCCTATAATTTTGCTGGGACCGCCCCTTGTTTGCTTGAATAATTACCGGGATGGGCCCGATGGACCCAAAGCCAATCCATCCATCCATTCCATAATACCGATATTATTACCTAATACACACACTTATACCTACATGCACTTGCAACCATTGCCTCTGGCTCGCCGATTCGACAAACCGATTGACATAATTGGCTTATTTGGCTGCATGCCTTCCTCGCATGATGGATGCGACCGACAAATTCAATCGTGACTTGTTTCTCATCTACAAAGTATCGCACACATCATTTTTTCCCGATGTGTTACTTTTTTATTCAGTAATAATCTAATAAGCAATCCTTTATTATGCATCTTGCATTTTAAGATTACTTCTCACGGTTTTATAATTCCCAATAAATCCAATACTCTTTTTCTTCAGCAACGCATTGTCCTTAAAAATATTGAACACATCCGAGACATTCCTTCAATTAAATTCAAAAAATGTACATTTATTTTCTCCTCCGAACCCTTATATGCTCCATCTTATTAACGCTTCTTATCTCTTTGAACGTTATAATTTCGAAAAATTTCAAAATGTTCTTTTGCCAATGCTCCTCCATTACTGCTGTACACATTTCTTCAATTAGGCATTACACACACAGTTACTTTCTTACTTTTAAACTCTTCTTCTTTCCATGTTCTCTGGAATGTTAATTCGTGTAAGGTTTTGCGTTATTTTTACTCCCCGGGTAATTGAAAATAATGAAAATCGACGTGGTTAATATCTTCAAAAAGAGTTAGCTCTAGGCTATATATACATTGCACATCATTCGCAGTATGTTTCGTTTTTTTAGTAACATAAGTTATTTCTTCATCTTTGCATAAAAAGCTTGGGTATTTTATTTTGCTCATTTTTAACGATTTATACATGTAAAACCATCTCTTACTTTTTCAACAACGATTATCTTTTGTCATAACAGATATTTTATTGTCTATAACACACGTATTTATTAATAGGACCAACATATGTCCACGTAACATCTGTAAAACATTTTACGAGTTATTGCTCTACTGATCCTAAAAGCCACAAACATAACTACAATGAATCGTAAATTAATTAATATTTAAGAAAAGTTTTTGTTATAAATTTATAGTTTGTCAGAAAATGTGCTTTTTCAAAAAAGGATGAATGACGTTATGAAAAAGGATTTTCATAACAGAAAATCCTTTGTGGTAATGTTGCCTATTAAAACAAATGACAAGTGTGACCATAACGTCTGTAAAAAACATGATTTTTCTTTACTGCTCCCAAAGCCACAAACTATCCAATCAATTAATATTTATGGTTTGTTCCTAAAAGTTTTTTCCAAAATCGTTGTTTTCTATTATGAAAATCCTTTGCGGTAACACAATATATTGTTCGTGTTTTAATCATTATAACAGGACCAGGAATGTGACCGTAAAATCTTTGAAAACATTTAACGTGATTTTACTGTTCGTGAAGCCACAAACTATTCAATTAATAGGCATTTATGAAAAATGCATATTTTTAAAAATGTACTTTTACAAATTGTAGTTTCACAAATTGTAGTTTTGCAAATTGTACTTCTACAAATTGCAATTTTACAAATTGTAGTTTTGCAAATTTATTGTACTTTTACAAATTGGACTTTTACAGATTGTAGTTTTGCAAAGTGTAGGTACTTTTACAAATTGAACTTTTACAAATTGCACTTTTACAAATTGAACTTTTACAGATTGTAGTTTTGCAAAGTGTAGGTACTTTTACAAATTGAACTTTTACAAATTGTAGTTTTGCACATTTTAGGTACTTTTGCAAATTGAACTTTTACAAATTGTAGTTTTGCAAATTGTTCTTTTACAAATTGAACTTTTACAAATTGTAGTTTTTCAAATTGTAGTTTTGCAAATTGTACTTTTACAAATTGAACTTTTACAAATTGAACTTTTACAAATTCTACTTTTGCAGATTGTACTTTTAAGAATTGTACTTTTTTAAATTGAACTTTTTCAAATTGTAGTTTTGTAAATTGTATACTTTTACAAATTGTAGTTTTGCAAACTGTACTTTTAAAAATTGTACTTTTTTAAATTGAACTATTTCAAATTGTAGTTTTGTAAATTGTAGTTTTGCAAATTGTACTTTTGCAAATTGTACTTTTACAAATGGAACTTTTACAAAGTGTACTTTTAAAAATTATAATCTCAAAAATGCACTTTCAAAAACAATTATACATCTTATATTCAATAACCATTAAATCTACATTATATTAAATCCATACCATTAAAATTTGTTATACGATAACGTTTACTTAACTGTTATTTTGTCGTTCAACAACAAACATAAATTTATATTTATTACACTATTTAAATAAAATTAACAGAAGTAATAAAACTTATCATAGACACTACTATCATATATACTACTTATCATATACTACTAATGCTAATTTAACATCAAAAACAATTGTTAGCACATTTTTCATTCAATCCACAAAACTCTCCATCATTTTCTCATCCTTGCAAAACAGAATAATTGATATACAGTATTTTTTTTCTAACAAAACGTCTTATTCTTTGACCTTTTTCAACTGTAACTGTTTTGCTCACAATGAAATCTCGTTTCCAGGCATCTTATGTAAGCACTGTGCATTATTGTGCATAAACAGTTTTGAGAGTAAGAAACATGCGACTTGTCGTGATTTCCTTGATGGTTGCGGCATTAAAAGTGATCATGACCCGTAATAAGTATTTATTCTGAAAAGAGTATACACAGAATAAAGGACCTAATATGGAATACTATGTTGCGCACAATATCGGACAAACCATATTTGGACAAGGCTATAGGAAACTGGTTTTTAGGCAACCGCGTCTTTCAAAGGGTTCACTAGCGAAAAAGTTCAGGGCGAAACGAAAATCGCGATAGAAAGAAAGAGGAATGAAAAATTCCGTAAGGACAATAAAGTATATTGTGAGCAGTAAACCTCCAACTGAAAAACCCTAGTGGAGATAAACTTAAACAATGGAATCTTAAAAAGACAAAATTGAATAAAGCAATTCTAAAAGGGAAATGCCTTTAATGTCGCTTCTTTTTTTTATAATAATTTAATACACCCTATACAGTCTCGAGACATAATATATTGCAAGCGAAATTATAATTTTAGACTTTAATTTACTTATTAAACATTAAACTTATTAAACTTCAACTTATTAAACATCAACTTATTAAACTTCAACTTATTATTATACATGAAGGAAGAGCGCTGAGAACTTAATGTTCTAAATGACTGATCCCAGATTGATCAATTTCGCAAGGCTAATGAGCAGAGATATTATACTCGTTATCGATTTTGTACCTTCCACGACTTTATGCACGATGCAAAACTATCAAAGGTTCATTCTAATGCAATCGCCAAGTCATCTTTAAATTATGACGAAGAAGCTTGTGACATTAGGGTAAAGGTGGCCGTAATGTTCTCGGTCCTGCAAAGCGTGCCACAATTTATAGTCCACCTGGCATATTTTTTGACAAATTGGGCACGAGAAATTCTTTTTTCAAACTGCCCAAGGATTATTTTTGTTATATAAATAATTGAGCTTTAAATTATTGCAGGGACCCAAGATTTACTGTTGTTGCAAACATTCTTTAAAAGCAATTGATGACCAATAATAAAGAATGAATTATTCAAGTCATTTTTATTGGCGTCGTTTGTCATTATTTTCTTACTCTCGCACTTCTTAACAAATAAATGCGTAATAAGTATAATACCGAATAATGCAATATAAATAAGCTTTACTGATTATGCGTAATCAATAAAGCAGAATAAATAATTAATAATTTAGATGGAAAGGTTTATTTTAAACTTTAAAATACAGTTTATAAAGTGAGAATACTCTCTAAATCACAGTTTTCTTGAAAGTAATTTGATACTTTTTGGTATCAAATTGATCTCAAAAAGTATCAAATTGATCTCAAAAAATATCAAATTGAACTCAAAAAGTATCAAATTGATCTCAAAAAGTATCAAATTGATCACAAAATCTTCATCAATTTGATGTTTTTGATATCAACTTGATACTTTTAAGTAAACTGTGATTTGAATTAGTAATTTGCTGCTCATACCATTTTTTGAAATTATCAACTTGATATAAAACAGTATTTCAACTTGATACAAAAAAGTATATCAACTTGATACAAAAAAGTATATCAATTTGATACAAAAAAGTATATCAACTTGATACAAAAAAGTATATCAACTTTACACAAAAAAGTATATCAATTTTACACAAAAAAGTATATCAACTGATTGGAACAAAATATATATAAACTTGATGCCAAAAGTATCAAATTGATTATAAAATCATGAGCAATTTGATTCTTTGAATATTAATTTGATGCTTTTAATTTAATAATTCTCAATAAATAAAAGTCACACGATCTGAAGAAAGGGACCTTAGAAGCATTTGAAAATAGGTTATGTTTACTGACAGTTTTAACTTAATGAATGCTTCCCTTTTAATTATTTAAAGACAAAAACAGTTCTCCTTAATAGTGCATATACTAAACAATCAAGAAAAACTGTTTTTGGATGCAAATAATTAAAACGAAAGCATTTATCATGCCAAAACTACCATTAAACATAACCTATTTTCAAATGCTTCTAAGGTCCCTTTATCCTGTCACAAATAACAATTCATAAAGTAAATTAAATAAATTACAATAAACAAATAACAATAAACAAATAACAATAAACAAATAACGATAAACAAATAACAATCAATAACGAACAAAAATAACATACAATAATTCAAGGAGCGAACCTTGTACAAAATGGACATACAAGGTAATAAATTGTGGACCAAATGGGTGTTTAAAAAGTCTTGTCTGGTTTAGATGCAGTAGAAACAACAGTTCGGTAGCGAGAAAAGTTGAGGTAGAAGAGATAATGATGAAAATATTTTTAGGAAGATGGCTAAGATTTTAGAGTGTTGAGAGTATGCTGTTGCTTAACTTGTGGCGAGAGTCGACTGTTGGAATGGATGCTTATCTTTTGAATCAGTAAAAAAATACACCGCTTGGCCCGTGCATGTGACGCGATGGTCCCAAGCACTTATCGCACATATCCCTCTTTCGGTAAAATAACTGCCCCGCTTTGTAAAGCTATCAACATTTTGGCGTCTACGCATCTCAAACATTTGCATTAATTTTACAAGGAGAAAACATTTTTTATGGCACACAACTGTTGGAACGGAACTTGCGCAGCTTGTGATGAGAGCAAAGATTTTACTTTTCAAGAACCATTTCCAGAGAGCCGGTTTACGTTTCAAACGACCAAGTAATTGGATTAAAAAGTCCATATCGTACGCACACCCACCTAGCAATCATTTTCTCCTAATTGGATGGAACTGTTTTTTGAAACTTTTTTAAAAAGCCATTTAAAGGTTTTTCTTTGTACCAAAAATTTACGTTTGGTTGTAACCAAGACAAACATCAATGATTATAATCATTGTTGCGTACCAACTACGACAAAAACATAAATGATTTTTGTCGTAGTTGTTACGCAGATTTGATTTTTTACACAACTTTTATATTACTTATATATACAAGTGTTATTTTATACTTGTATACAAGTGCACGGAAAGAAAAATTTGGTAAAAGTTACTGTGCTGTCCCATAAAAGCGATATAATTTCTTGGCACCAGAAAAAATGCTAGACAATCCTGTAGAAAATTTGGCAAAAATTTTGGGGCGGTACGGTGAAAATTAGATGACTGGGTGATTATGACACTTTTATAAGTAACACTGCTTGTGCTTTTATAAGCACAAGAATTTTTACTAGAATTTTTTTTCCGTGTGAGAAAATTGAGGAGACATGCAATAATTCAGGCGCGAGAATTTTTCATTTTCTAGTATTGGTTAGACATCAGTTTTGGTTATTACATGATTCGTTATTATAGGTTATTTACACTCGTCTGATTTTATTTTCTACTTACAGTGCGGGTCAGACGAATCACGTAAACTACATTGTCTGACCAATACTGTAAGTAGAAAATGAAAATTTTGCACGCTTGATAGTCCAGTCAGCCTGTCCCAAAAAGGCTGTTTTTCGGCCAAAATTCTAGAGTGATGGAGACCAATGCGATTATATAGTGCGGGATGCCTAGATGAAAATGTATATGTTTTAAACTCGAGATTTTGTGGGGCC
>WNHD01002375.1:15232-28724 GCA_011057455.1 Ganaspis sp. Gsp50 | reverse complement strand
GATCATTTTCAATCATCTGGGATCATTTTTAAGATCATTTCAAGGTTAATTCGGGGATTATATTCAAAATTTCTTCCAGGATCATTCGAATATCATTTTTAAGATTAGTTCTGGGATTATTTCCAAAATAATACCCAAGAGTATTTTTAAAATCCCATCTGGGATAATTTCTAAGATCAATTCAAGATCACCTTCAAGTTCATTTCCAAGATCAGTTTAAGATCATTTCCAAAATCAGTTTAATATCATTTTCAAGATCATTTCTAAAAAAAATCTCCAAGATGATTTTCAAGATCAGTTCAAGATCACTTCTAAAATTACACCAAAGGTCATTTTGAAGTTCAGTTTGAGATCATTGCCAAGATCATTTTCAAGATAATTTGTAAAATTATTTCCAAACTAATTTACATAATTATTTTCGAAATTTCTGCCAAGATCATTCCAACAGCATTTATAAAATTATTCTCAAGATTATTTTTAAGATCAGTACTAGGATTATTTTCAAGATTATTTTGAGACCATTTATAAGATCAGTTGTAAGTTCTGTTTATATTTCATTTGTAAGATCAGTTGTTAGATCTGTTGTAAAATCAAGTGTATAATATCTTAAGTAAGATCATATATCAGATCATTAATAGGATCACTTGTGAGATCATATGCAAAATCATATGCAAGATCATATGTTAAATTTTTTGTAAGATCTTTAGTAAGTTCAGTTGTAAAATCACATGTAGTATCTTTGATAAGATCATCTTCAGAGATCATACGCTAGATCATACGCTAGATCATACGCTAGATCATACGCTAGATCATATTTAAGATCATATGTAAGATCACATGTAAGATCATATGTAAGATCATATGTAAGATCACATATAAGGTCATATGTAAGATCACATGTAAGATCATATGTAAGATCACATGTAAGATCATATGTAAGATCACACGTAAGATCATATATAAGATCATATATAAGATCATATCTAAGATCATATGTAAGATCATATGTCAGATCATAAGTAAGATCACATATAATATCACATGTAAGATCATATATAAGATCATGTGTACGATCATTTCAATGATCATTTGTAAGATCATTTGTAAAATCATTTGTAAAATCATAATATGTAAGATCATTCATAAGATCATGTGTAAGATCATATACAAGATCAAATGTAAGATTATCCGTTGATCTAACTCAAAGAATGTAGATACAACACAAAAGAATGTTAACTTTACCCAGGGGTGTGTTACTCAAAAAATATTCAAACAACGTTACTTTTAGACAATATTTTCAATCTTAAAATCTATTTCTTTATAACTACAATTCACCTTGTACAGTCTAGAAAAATTGTACTTTATAAAAATCTCTAGTCCCCTTAGGTACCAAATACCACGATAATTACAGTAATAAATATCAAAATCACTGAACAATTTTAATCAATTGTAAGATTCTAAAACACGGAACAGTAACTTTTGAGAAACAGTTACTCAAAGCTACAAAGTAACGAGATATTTTCAATTTATCCGAGTGGGGAATAAACTTATCAAGCGCTGAAAATACCAGGCATAAATCACATTATATTTGTTTTAACATCGGCCTGGCTGGCTTAACAAACCTTTATGGAAGAAAGGAAAGGATTAGACACTAGAGTAGCGGGGAGGCTATTAACTTGCAAAGTATCAATAAAGCATTATGCTAAATCAACGTACTATAATTCCTACTTGCCCGGGCAATAATTACCGTTTACCGCGCTGTAATTTTCCCTCCAAGCTGCAATAATCGTCGTTCATCCAGCATTAATTATTGGAAACGTAAGACACGATCGTTCCTTTCAGATGCAGATTCCAGTACGGACCATTATACGACTGCAACTTTTCGTATAAATCAACTAATCACTAAAAGTGATACGACTTTGGAACCTTCGAGAGCTATTGCTTCTCAGCAATGAAACCCTGCTTCCAGCGCACATTTCGTATAATCAATTGCTGCAGAATTAACCTGCGAAATAAGGTGTGTTGGTTCAACTGTTGAAGCTGATCACCCGGTTGCATAAATTTTCGTTTCTTTTACATGCTATTTATACAATTTTTCACATTTTTTTTTGCAATCAATTAATAGAAATTTACGCTAACTCTTCTTTTTATTATCCTATTGTTCGTTCTTCGATTTTTCTTCCTTCTTCTTTTTTTAGTTCGCATTACTTCCCTTTTCTTTTCTTAGTTCTCTGTTTCTTCCGTTTCCTCTTCTTAGTTCTTTTATTCTTCTTTCGTCTCTTCTGGTTCTACTCTTTTTCTTCCTTCTTTTTTTCTAGTTCTCGTTTTCTTCCTTCTTCTCTTTTAGTTCTCCTCGTTTTCTTCCTTCTTCTCTTCTGATTCTCCAACTTTTCTTCCACCTTCTCTTCTGGCTCTCTTCCTTTTCTTCATCTCCTCTTCTGGATCACCTATTTTTCTTCCTTCTCCACTTCTTGATTAAAGTTTTATTCCTTATTTTCCTACACTTGCTTCTCCTTTTCCTCCTTTGTATCTGTCTGTTTCTCCTCATTTCTTATTCTCTCTTCTCCTGCTTTTCTTCTTTCTCTTCTCGCCTTTTTATACTATTTTTGCTTCTCCTAATCTTTCTAATTCTCCTCTTCTTGCAACACTATTTTCCGTTCTTTTATTTTCAAAATTTCTCCTATTCTTCCTATTCTTCCTTTTTATCTTTTTCTTTCATCACCTCTTGAATCTCCTCTTTTAGCACCTTCTTCTTTTCTTGATTCACCTCTTGACTCTCTTGTCTCTCTTTCCTCTCTTACTTCTCCTTGTCTTTCTCTTCTTTTCTTCTTTTCTTTCCGTTCTTTTCTTTTCAAAATTTATCTCTTCTTCCTTTTTATCTTTTTCTTTCATCTCCTCTTGCTTCTCTTCTTTTTCACCTTCATTTCTTGATTCTGATCCTTTCTCTCTTTCCTCTCTTTCCTATCTTTTTTCTCTTTTCTCTCTTACTACTCCTTTTCTTTCTCTTCTTTTCTTCTTTTCAATCCGTTCTTTTCTTTTCAAAATTTCTCCTTTTCTTCCTTTTTATCTTTTTCTTTCATTTTCCTCCTGCTTCTCCTCTTTTTTTATCTTCTTATTTTCTTGATTCAACTCTTGTCTCTCTTGTCTCTCATTCCTCTCTTTCCTCTCTTTCCTCTCTTTCCTCTCTTTCCTCTCTTACTTCTCCTTCCCTTTCTCTTCTTTTCTCTTCTTTTTCCTTTCTATCTTTTTCTTTCATCTCCTCTTGCTTCTCTCCTTTTTTCACCTTCTTCTTTTCTTGATTCGTCTCTTGTCTCTTTTTCCTTTCTTTCCTCTCTTTCCTCTCTTAATTCTCCTTTTCTTTCTCTTCTTTTCTTCTCTTCTTCTTTTCTTTCCGTTCTCATCTTTTCAAAATTTCTCCTTTTCTTCCTTTTTTCTTTTTCTTTCATCTCCTCTTGCTTCTCCTCTTTTAGTACCTTCTTCCTTTCTTGATTTACCTCTGGTCTCTCTTGTCCCTCTTGCCTCTCTTACTTCTCCTTTTCTTTCTCTTCCTTTCTTCTTTTCAATCCGTTCTTTTATTTTAAAAATTTCTCCTCTTCTTCATTTTTATCTTTTTCTTTTATCTTCTCTTGTTTCTCCCCTTTTTTCATCTTCTTCTTTTCTTGATTCGACTGTTGTCTCTCTTGTCTCTCATTCCTCTCTTTCCTCTCGTATTTCTCCTTTTCTTTCTCTTTTTTCTCCTCTTCTTCCTTTTTATCTTTTTCTTTCATCTCCTCTTACTTCTCCCCCCTTTTTACCTTCTTCTTTTCTTGATTCGTCTCTTGTCTCTTTTTCCTTTCTTTCCTCTCTTTCCTCTCTTTCCTCTTTTTCCTCTCTTTCCACTCTTACTTCTCCTTTTCTTTCTCGTCTTTTCTTTTTTCTTCTTTTCTTTCCGTTCTTTTCTTTTCAAAATTTCTCCTTTTCTTCCTTTTAATCTTTTTCTTTCATCTTTTCTTGCTTCTCCCCTTTTTTCACATTCTTCTTTTCTTGATTTGCCTTTTGTCTCTCTTTCCTCTCTTTCTTTTTTTACTTATCCTTTTCTTTCTCTTCTTCTCTTCTTTTCTTTTCGTTCTTTTCTTTTCAAAATGTCTCCTCTTCTTTCTTTCTATCTTTTTCTTTCATCTCCTCTTGCTTCTCCCCTTTTTTATCTTCTCCTTTTCTTGATTCGCCTCTTGACTCTCCTTCCTCTCTTACTTCTTCTTTTCTTTCGCTTCTTTTTACATCTCCACTTCTTATTCTCCAGTACTTACAGGAGAATATCCTACTTACGGAGAATGAGGAATGAGATTATGAAAATATGAGAATGAGGAAAAGTTATAGAAGCAAGTGGAGGAGAAGGAAAAACAAGATAATCCAGAAAAACAGAAGAGGAGGAGTAAGCAGAGGAGGATCCGCTTCTTCTCTTTATGATTCGCTTCTTCTCCCTCCTTTACCTCCTCTTACTTCTCTACGTTTTTCTTGTTCCTTGTTCCTCTCTTATTTTTCCTCCTTCTCTAGATTCTCATCTCCTTCATCCTTCTTCGCTGACTCTACTACTTCATTACCCCATTCTTCGTTCTTCTCTTTTTCTTTTTTCTCCACTTCTTGATTCTACTCTTTTTTCTCCTTCTTCTCCCCCTTTTGCTTCTTTACTTCTTCCTCTTTGATTTCCTTTTGCTTCTCCACCTTCTCCTATGCGTGCTCTTATTCTTTTTAGTTTTTTTTTATTAAATTTTTTAAATAATTTTTATTTCAACTGACCTAAGACCACTTAATTCCACATTTAATAAACTCTTTTTCGTTGTTTTCCCATTGATTCTTCACTTCCTCCTCCTTTCCCACTACTCCTCTTCTTCATCCCTTATTTTTGCACTTTTTCTCTTCTTGCACTTTCTCCTCCTCTAGCTTAACCCATTTTTCTGCCTTCTAATCTTTTTGTTTATTTCTCCTTGGAAGGGAAGAAAACTCAAGGAGAAGCTTTTCCACTCCTTCCACCTCCTCTGCTTAGTTTTCTTCTTCTTTACCCCCCTCTTGCTTCTCCTTTTCTTCTTCCCTTCTCTTCTTCATTCTTCTCTTCTTCGTTCTTCTCTTCTTCCTCCTTCTTGCCCAATACTTCTCTTCTTTGTTCTAGTCTTCTTATTCTTTATCCTTTTGTTGCTTCTTTACTTCTTCTTTCTCCTCCTCTCGGTGCTCCCATTTTTCCACCTTCTCTTCTTCTTTAAAGAAAAGGGCTAGGAAAAGCAAACGAGGATAAGCTACTCTACTTTTTCCACCTCTTCCTCTGCCTATTCCTCCTTTTTTTCTTTCATCTCTTCTCGCTGTTCATTATATTCTTCTCTCTTTTCTGCTTACTCTTCGTCGTAATTCTCTTCTTGATTCTCGTTCTCTTCCTCTTCCTCTTCCACTTCCTCTTCCTCCATCTCCTTCTCCTCAATTTCGTTCCCCTCTTCATCATTTTTCTTTTTCTTCTACTCTTACTCGACCTCCTGCACTTCTGAACCCTCCTCTTCTTCATTACCTTCTCGTTTATTCTCTTCTCCTTCCTAGTTCCCCTATTCTGTATTCTCTTCTTATCCTCTCTCTTTTTGCTAACTCCTCTTCTTCATTACCCTCTCCTTTTCTTTCTACTGTTTTTCTTCTTTCCCTACTCCTTGTTTCTCCCTTTTCTCCACTTTCTTCTCTTCTTGATTCTCCTCTTTTTTCTTCCCTTGCTTCTCTTTCTCTTCTTTCTCTTCTTTATCTTCTTTCTCTTCTTTCCCTTCTTGAATCTTTTCAACCCTTACATATCTCGAATCTTTAAATACACTTTTCTCACACTAAATTGTGAAAATTCATAAGAAGGAAAAATACGATCCTACAAGTTCTACAATTTATAGCGAATTACAGGATGGCGATGGTGTATTTAAAATAAGAGTCATGTCTTGTACTTGAATATATGGGATATTTAGAATATAACGCATGCGTGAACTGTGAGACTGCAGTGAGATACTGAGAGATGTATTGTGCATTTACTTGCGCTTGTGTAAATTTTGCCAAAGTGTTGGTATAAGATGGTTATTGAGCGCAGTATGTGTTCCAATCGCGGTGCACACGTGCGAACCTTGAAGCACGCGGGTCTACAAATTGGCTCAGTGAGATCGCGTGTGCAGCTTCCGAATAAAGATTGTCCGCCGCACTTTCTCAATGACTATAATTCAATTTATTCCACAGCACTAAAATTTACGCTCTTGGGAGGGAATTTTTACATTTAAGAGTCTTATTCACATTCTCACTTTCACTCTCACATTCATTCTCACTTTCGTCTTGAATTTCGTTTCTTTACTTACTTTCAGTGTGATTCTCATTTTAATTCTTTCTCTCATAAATATTTTCACAATCTTTTCACTTTTATTTTTTTACTCACTTCCAAACTCACTTTGATACTCACTTTCCTACTCACTGATATACTGACTGATATACTCACTCTCATACTCTCTGATATACTCATTTTAATACTTACTTTCATACTCAATTTGATGCTAATTTTAACTCACATCTACTCTCGCTTTCACTCTCACTATCACTTTCACTGTCACTTACACTGACACACTGTCACTTTTACTTTTATTTCTTTACTAATTTTCAATTTCTCCGGTTTGTATTATAGCTGCTGTAGTTTTGTTGCTGGTTTGCTGTAATATTCTTGTTGCAGTTTCGTTGTTGTCTTGTTTTGTTGTTTCGTTGTCGCTTTGTTGTTGTAGTTCTGTTATTGTATTGCTGTTGTCGCTATGTTGTTGTTGATTTGTTTCTGTTGGTGTTTTATTGTAGTAATATTGTTTTTTGTTGTTTTGTTGTTGTAGTTTCTTTGTTGCTTTGTTGTTACTGTCTTGTTTTGTTGTTGCTTTGCTGTTGTAGTTATCTTGCTGTTGCTATGCTTTTTTTGTTTGGTTATACTAGTATTATTGCCTTTTGTTGTTGTTTTGCTTTTGTATTTTTGTTGTTGTTGTTGTAGTTTCGTTCTTGTTTCGTTGTTGTACTTTTGTTGTAGTTTCGTACAAGTTTCATTGTTGTAGATTTCTTGTTTTGTTGTGGGTTTTGGTTGTAGTTTCGTTGTTGCATTGTTATTGTTGTCTTGATTTGTTTTTGCTTCGTTTTAGCCTTGTTGTTGTTGTAGTTCTGTTGTTGTTTTGCTATTCTCGTTATGTTGTTATTGCTTTGATTTGTTGATGTTTTGTTATTGTCGTAATATTGTTTTTTGTTGTTCAAGTTTATCTGTTGCTATTGTCTGTTGTTATTGTTTTGATTTGTTGATGTTTTGTTATTGTCGCAATATTGTTTTTTGTTGTTTTAGTTTCTCTGTTGCTTTGTTGTTATTGTTATAGATGCTTAGTTGTAGTTTCTTCGTTTCTCTGTTGTTACTGCCTTGTTTTGTTGTTATTATGCACTTGTCGTTATGTTAATGCTATGCATTTGTTCTTTTGTTATAGTAGTTTTATTGTCTTTTGTAGTAGTTTTGTTCATGTTTCTTTGATAAAGTTTTCTTGTTGTTTTGTTGTAGTTTTGTTCATGTTTCTTTGATGCAGTTTTCTTGTTCTTTTGGTGTAGTTTAGTTCTTGTTTCGTTGTTGTAGATTCATTGCTGCATTGTTGTTTTTGTAGTTCTGTTGTTGTTTTGCTGTTGTCGTTATGTTTTGTTGCTGTTTTGTTGTAGTTTCGTTCTTCTTTCTTTGTTGTAGATTTTTGTTGTTGTGGTTTCATTGCTGCTTTGTTGTTGTTGTTGTTGTTGTAGTTTCTTTGTTGTAGTTTCGATGTTGCTTTGTTCTTATTGTAGTTCTGTTGTTTTGCAGTTGTTGTAATGTTGTTGTTGCTTTGACTTTGTTGATGTTTTGTTATTAAAGTACCATTGTTGTTGTAGTTTCTTTATTGTTGTTGTATTGTTTTGTTGTTGATTTGCTGTTGTCTTTATGTTGTTGTTACTTTGTTCCTGTTGTTTTGTTATTATAGTATTTTTGTTTTTTGTAGTTGTTTTGTTATTGTGGTTTTGTTGGTGTTATAGTTTTGTTTTTGTTTTGTTGTAGTTGCGTTCTTCTCTTTTGTTGTAATTTTGGTTTTGTTTTGTTATAGTTTTTATTGTTTTAGCTTCGTTGCTACTTTGTTGTTGTAATTTCTTAGTTGTCGTTTCGTTGATGCACTGTTGTTGTGGTTTTGTTGTTGCTTTGTTTTCGTTATCGTTTATATTACTTCAATTGTTTTTATTGTTGCTTACTTATAGATAATCACAGAAGTATGATTAACGAATCATATGTATAAATATTCCATAAATAATAAAATGCATTTGATATTATCAAAAAGAAAATGGAAATTTCTAATATCTTGAGTCACGAATCTTGAATTTAAAAATAAAAATTTTTATGTTTGTTTCCACATTTCCATAATTTCAACTTTCTTTCTAGCCGGTTCTCTCAGCAAAACTATAACTCCTTTCCATTCGAAATTACAGTCGCTGGCCTTTATTTTATCTCGAGATTTTACGTAATGATAAAATGAATTTATATAGAAAATTTGTTTCTATTATTTTCCGACTGACAGTTAATAAAATTGTGTACATCTATGGCCTACATAATAATTTTCCCTTCTCTTCCTCAATTAAATTACATCCAGTTAAATTTAGTGCACTTGCCGCTTTATTTATTTGAATGTAAATTTAAATTAAATTACATTTATTCATATGAGATTAAAGCATTTGTTGACAAAAGTAAGTCAACATTTAATTTAAAATCTATTTAAGATTTCATACACTCTTTCTTCGTAGTAGTAATTATTGTACATTATTATTTATTTATAAAATTATACCACGTATAATAATATAAATAAAAAACAATGTATTTATATAAATAAACAGTGTAAAGAGTACCACTGTACGTTTCCTGAAAAGTCATAATATTAGAGGCTCTTTTTATATTCAATTATTAGTACTTTTTATGTAATAGAAATCAAAGGTTGAATAGCCTCGTGGCTAGCGTGTCAGATTTACACACACTTGCGTCGCGGGTTCGATCCCATCGTCCGTACGAAATTTTATTTCTTAATTTATTTGTTAAATAAAATAAATAATTGCAATTTGATATCAAAATAATTTTCAGTTAAATATAATTTAATTAAAGTAGATAATTTGGTATTTTTCTTGTTTGTTTAAACTTTACCATCGGTAATCTGATTTCAGAAAAAGTGACGAAAGAAGGGTACTAAAACCTGTAACGGATACTAGATTGCAGTAGAAAGGGCAGGCAAGAATGTCGATTCTGTTAACAATAAGAGCATCTCCACTAGAATCAGACGCCTAATCCTGTTACACATCTGATTTCCACTGAGGAATTTGGCCCCGGGGCTTTAGAACACAATCAGATAGAATAGTCACAAAAGGTTAACATGTTTGTCCCAAATAAGAAGATTATCCTCAAAAATATCTTTAAAAATGTTGACATTGAAGACATTTCTTTTTAAATACAATATATTTATATTTTACAAAAAAGATTTTGACGCTACTATTGCAAGGTTGACATGTCAATAAGAACTCAGACACCTTTAAAAATTGCGACGTTGCCATTGCGTTAAAATTTGTCTACAGATTGTGAAAGATTGCTGCGTTGACAAATCAAGAAAAATTTCTTTCCTTTCCAAAAATGGTGAAGATTTTCTATCATTAAAAATAAAAATAAAAACATACCAAAGTTTTCAAGTAAATTCACTGTATCGTGTTAAAAATTGCGATGTTGCCAGATCAATTCCTCGTAGCATCTTAAAAATTGCGGTGTTGCCGTATCAATTCCTTGTAGCATTTTAAAAATTGCGATGTTGTCATTGCAATTCCCCAATCATCTTAAAGAATGTTTTATTAGCGTATAAATAAAAATTTACTACTTTCTGCTTAAAAATTCCATTGCTGTGATTTTAATAAATATAAATGTGGCAGCGTTGCAATGTTTAATGTAGTGATTGCAACGTTGCCACATACAACAATGTTGGGCTATTAATAAAATTGTGGCGTTGTCACAACAAAAAAAATTGATTTCTCCTGATTAAAAATTGCAACATTGTTCTATTAACTACAATTAGCCAAAGACTATTAAAAATTGCAACGTTGCCACATTGGTAAACGTTGCACTCTTAATTAGTAGAACATTTACTACCATCAAGTCCACAATAGTTTCTATATACTGAAGGTATATTTTTATTATAAGATATTATATATTTAAAAAGAAGAAAAGAACGAGGAAGAGGAAAAGGAGAAAAGAAGAAGAGAAGAAGATAAGAAGAGAAGAAGAGAAAAAGATAATAAGAGAGACAAGAAGAGGGAAATCAAGAAAAGAAGAACGAAAAAGAGAATAATAAAGAAAATAAGTGAGCAGAAAAGAAGGAAGAGGAAGATGAGAAGCAAGAAGAGGAGAAAGAGAAAAAGAAGAGAATAAAAAACATAGGAACGGAGAAGAGGAGAAGGAGAAAAAAGAAAAGAAGCAAGGATCGGGGAATCAAGAAAAGCAGAACGAAAAACAGGGTAATGAAGAAAAGAAGTAAGCAGAGAAGAAGGAGGAAGAAGAGGAAAAGTAAGAAGAGAAAGAAAAAAAGAATGTCAGGAGAATAAAGAACATAGGAACGGTGAAAAAAATGGAGAAAGAAGAAGAGAAGCAAGAAAAAGAGAATTAATAAAAGAAGAACGAAGAAGAAAGCAAGGAAGAAGAGGAGAAGCAAGGAGAGAAGAATAAAAAAGTGGAGAACGAGGAAGGAGAAGAAAATTAAGAATAGGGTAAAAAAGAAGAGAAGGATTAAATAGGGGAGAAGGAAAAAGAAAAGAAGAAGCAAGAGTAGAAGAAAGTGAAACAAAATGAAAAACAAGAAAGAATAACGAACAAGAGATGGAAAAAATCGAGAAGCAAGAAGAAGAAAAAAGTAAGAAATTTCCAACTCCTTGTCTTCTAACTTGTTTTTTCCAAGAAGAAAGATGCAGGAAGACGAGGAAGTGGAAAAATGAGAGAAACTAGATAAGAAAAATGACGAACAAAAGGACAAGAAAAAAAGGCACAAAACAACATGAAGAATCGAAAAGGTAAGGATATAAATAGAAGTACGAAGAAGAGGAAAAGCGGGAAAGAAGAAGGAAAAAAAAGAGGAGAATCAAGAAGAGAAAAATGAAGAAGAGGGAAACAAATTTTAAAAAAGGAGGAGTAAGCAGAAGGGAAGGTAGAAAAAGTAGAGAAGCAAGAAGAAAAGAAAGAGAAAGAAAAGGTCAAACAAAAAGGTCCTTTTCCTTTTTTTTCTCCTTTCTCCTTACATTATTCTCTTCTTTTTTAAGAAAATGAGAAGTAAAAGAGTGGAACAGGAAAAAAGGAGAATCAAAAAAAGGAGAAGGTGGAAAAATGGAAGAATCAAGAAGAGGAGAATGTGGAAAAATAGAAAAAGCATTAGGTGGAGAAGGAGGAAGAAGAGAAGTAAGAGAAAGAAAAGGAGAAGTGAGAGAGAAAAGAATCAAGGAAAAAGAAAGGAAAAAGGAATCAAGAAGAGGGTAATATAGAAGAGGAGGCGACCGCAAAAGAGAAGTAGGAGGAAGTGTAGAAGTAAGAAGAAGAGAAGTTATAAAAGGATGAGGAAAAGCAAGAGAACCAAGAAGAGGAATAGGTGAGAAGATGGGAAAATCAAGAAGTGAGGAAAGAAGAGAAAGAGAAAGAGAAAGAGAAAGAGAAAGAGAAAGAGAAAGAGAAAGAGAAATGGAAAGGGAAAGGGAAAGAGAAAGGAAGGAAGAAGAAAAGAAGCAACAAAAGAATAAAGAGAAAGATTAGTTAAACAAAGGAGAGTAGAAGCAAGAAAGGAGGAGAAAGAAGAGAAGAATCAAGAGGATTATATCGAATAAGAGGGTACCTAAGAAAAGGAATAGTAATTAGAGAAAAAGGTATAAGAAGTTGAGAATAATGAAGAAAAGAAAAAGGAGAAAAAGGAGGAAAAGGAGGAAAAGGAGAAGCAAGAGGAGGAGTGGAGGAGGAGGGGAAAACAGGGAAACAGAGGGGAAATAGAGAAAGAACAAGAAGAGGGTATCGGAGAAGAGAAGTTGTAAGAAAAAGAAAATGAAAAGGAGAAGAAAGAGAGTAAAAGATGAAAATAGGGGAATCAAGAAGAGAAGTTGTATAAAAATAGAAGTAACAAGAAGAGGAAGAGAAGGAGGAGGAATAGAAGAAGTAACAAAAGGGTAAAGAGGAGGTGAACGAAGAACAGGAGAATCGGGAGAGAATGAGAGAATGAGAGAATGAGAGAATGAGAGAAGGAGAAAATGGAGAAAAAGGAGAAAAAGGAGAAAAAGGAGAATCAAGAAGAAACCAACGAAGAAGAAGGAATATAATTGTAAAATGGGAGGAGAATTTATAAGAAGTTTAGAAAAATAAAGAAAAAAATGAAGAGGCAAAGGAGAAGCAAAAGAAGCAGTGGAGGAGGAGGAAAAGAGGGGAAACAAGAACAATGTAACAGAGAAGAGGAGGAGTAAGCCCAGAAGAAAGAGGAAGAAGAGCAGAAGTATTTTTCTTTATTTCCTTTGTTTTTTTTCTTTCTCTTTTCCCCTCATTTTCTCCTCCTCTGCATTTTTTTAGAAAAAGAGAAAGAAAAGGAGAAATAAGACAGAGGTACAGGAAAATTAGTGGAAACAAGAAGAGGGAAAGGTGGAAAAATGGAAAAATGGAAAAATGGAAAAACGGAAGAATCAAGAAGAGAAGGAGGAAAAAGAGGAAAAGTATGAAAAAGAGAATGAAAAGGAGAAAGAGAGTGGAAAAGTGGAAGAGGAAAAGGGAAAATCAAGAAGAGGAGAAAGTAGAATAAGAGGAGTAGCAAGAGAAGGAGAAGAAGGAAGAATAGAAGAATAGAAGAATAGAAGAATAGAAAAATAGAAGAATAGAGGAATAGAAGAAGTAACAAAAGGATAAAGAGATCGAACGAAGAAGAGGGGAATTATGAAGAGGGGAATTATGAAGAGGGGGATTATGAAGAGGGGAATTATGAAAAGGGGTATTATGAAGAGGGGAATTAAGAAGAGGACAAGAGGGTGAGGGCAAGAGGAGGAGATAGAAGACATTTGGAGTATCAGGAAGAGAAGAAGGTGAATCAGGAAACAGGCAAAGTAAAAAGAAGAAAAAAAGAAGAATCAAGAAGTGGAGAAAGAAAAAAAGAGAAGAACGAAAAAGAGTTTAAAAGAGAAGATGAGAAGAAGAGTAGAAGAGAAGAAGAGAAGAAGAGAAGAAGAGTTAGAAGAAGAAAACAAGAAGGACAATCATATAGTGAAGAAAGATGAGGAAAAGCAAAAGCAAAAAGATAAAAAGTACGTGCTAAGAAGAGTGAAAAGAAGAAACCGAACTCAAAGAAGAGAATAGTACATTTCGTAACAAGTGTGAAAAGAAGGCGATTTTGGAACGAGCACAATTTTTTGTAACGAGTCGAAGACGAGTTGCAAAAACTTGGTGCGA
>WNHD01002375.1:0-15170 GCA_011057455.1 Ganaspis sp. Gsp50 | reverse complement strand
AAAAGTGCTCTTTTTTGAACTGTTCCAGAAAAGGGAGTTTTCTACTTATCGTCAGAGTTACAATTCATGCTGTTTTTTGAACTGAGTTATAAAAAGAATTATAAAAATGAAAAAATTAGTACAAGTTTAACGCGACTTGCAAGATGTGAGTTCCAGCACATCGTTTTCTATCTAGTGAGGAAAAATAAAATTTTCAATATTGCACATCTGCAGAGGTACAATTAACTTTCCCAAAAAGGTCCTGATCCTTGCGCAGCACATTGATGGACCTTCTTGACCGTGTGGAGAAAATCACTATAATTTAATACAAATGCGCTTCTCGGTGAAAGCTCGACATAATTTAGTAGCAAAGCGTTGAAGGTCAACGGTCGAGCACCTGTTCTTTAAAGTGCTGGGTCAAGGTACGTCTAGGCTGCAGGGAGGCCGTTACCCTCTTACATATATCTTTGCTTGTAAGTAATCTCCCTCTTCAGGTTTCCCTCTATCAACAGAGGGACCGCACGGTCGCGTAAACCACCTACGTATCTCCAATGATCTTGTTCTTCTCAAGTGCGTGCGAAGGGCCAAACTTTGTGTGAGTCCTTTCCCTGTAAAATATCTCGATGTAACTTGCTTATTCTTTGATTCTCGCATGAACGCTCCCGAGCTGAGGTTATTTCATAATTCATCATCGAGAAAATCCCTCATTCCTTATTTTCTGATTAGAGATAGAGATATGGAGGTATTTCAGATCATCTCTGGACTAGTTTTATTTTTGGATTGTTATTGATTGTTTTGGTGATGTTGAAGCAGTTGAGAATAGAAGGTTTAAAGAAGAGGGAAATAAATTGTTGTAGAAGAGTTGTAAAAAGGTACGGAAACTTAGGATTAAAACTTAGGAGTAAACTTAGGTTAGGAAATTTATGATCGATAATTCGCATTCTCTCTTTTCTTCTCTTTTCTTTATCATTCTCTTTCTCCAGTCTTCATTCTTTTCGTCGTTTAATTTTCTTTCTGTTAGTTCTCGTTCTTTCTTTTATTCCTCTTCTCTCTTTATTCCTCTCCTTTCTTTATTCAAATCTTCTCCTCCTTCTTCTCTTTCTCCTTCTCCTTCTCCTTCTCCTTCTCCTTCTCCTTCTTCTCCTCCTTCTCCTTCTTCTCTTTCTCTTTCCCTTTCTCCTTCTCCTTCTCCTCCTTCTCCTTCTCCATTTTCTTCTCTTCCTTTAATTCTTCTTACCCTTATTTACAAACACTTCTGCGTCATTTTTTCTCCCTTTACTACGCCCTCTTTTTCTATTTTTCTCATGCTTTCTCTTATTTCTCTTATTTCTCTTCTTTTTCTTTTTTCTTCCTTTCCTTTTCCTTTTTTTTCTCCTTTCTCCTTACATAATTATCTTTTTTTTAAGAAAATGAGAAGCAAGAGAGTGGAACAGGAAAAAAGGAGAATCAAGAAAAGGATAAGGTGGAAAAATGGAAGAATCAAGAAGAGGAGAATGTGGAAAAATAGAAAAAGCATGAGGTGGAGAAGGAGGAAGAAAAGAAGTGAAAGAAAGAAAAGGAGAAGTGAGGGAGTGGAACAGGAAAAAAGGAAAATCAAAAAAAGCAGAAGGTGGAAAAATGGAAAAATGAAGAAGAGGAGAATGTGGAAAAATGGAAGAAGCAAGAGGAGGAGAAGAAGAAAGAAGAGGAGAAGCAAGAGAAAGAAAAGGAGAAGTGAGAGAATAGAAAAGGTAAAAAGGGGAATCAAGAAGAGAAGTAGGTGGAAAAATGGAAGAAGCAAGAGGAGGAGAACGAGGATAAAGCGAAAAAAGACAAAATAGAGGAAAAGTAAGAATAAGAGAAAGAAAAGGAGAAATGAGAGAGTTAAACAAGAAAAAAGGAAGAAGGAAGAAGAGGAAAAGTAAGAAAAATGGAAAGAGAGGGAAAAGAAGAAGTAAGAGAGTGGAACAGGAAAAAAGGGAAGAAGAGAAGGTGGAAAAATTGGAGAAGCAAGAGGGGCAGAAAGGGGAAAAATAGAAGAAGCATGAGGTGGAGAAGGAGGAAGAAGAGAAGTAAGAGAAAAAAAAGGAAAAGCGTAAGAAAAGGAAAAGCGTAAGAAAAGGAAAAGTGAGAGTGGAACAGGAAAAATGGAGAATCAAGAAAAGGAGAAGGTGGGAAAATGGAAGAATCAGGAAGAGAAGAATGTGGAAAAATGGAAGAATCAGAAAGAGGAGAATGTGGAAAAATGGAAGAAGCAAGAGGAGAAGAAGGAGAAAGAAGAGGAGAAGTAAGAGAAAGAAAAGGAGCAGTGAGAGAGCGAAACAGGAAAAAAGGGGAATCAAGAAGAGGAGAATGTGGAAAAATGGAAGAAGCAAGAGGAGGACAACGAAGAAATGGAGGAAAAAAGGAGAAGTAAGAAAAAGAGAAAGGAAAAGAGAAATAAGAGAGTTGAACAGGAAAAATGGAAGAAGGAAGAAGGAAGAAGGAAAAGGAGGAAAGGAAGGAAGAATAGAAAAAGTAAGAAAAAGAGAAAGAGAAGGAAAAGAAGAAGTAAAATAGTGGAACAGGAAACTCTTTTCTTTCTTCTTCTTCTCATATATTTCTCCAACTCTTCCTCTTTGCAACATCTTCTTCATCTCCTTCATCATCTCCATTTATTTGTTTTTATTGTTACTTCTCTTCGTTCTCATTCTTCTACTCTTCACCTCTTCATTTTAATCCTCTTTGTTCTTCACATCTGTTTCTTTTTCTATTCCTAAAACGATTCATAATGGAGAGGTTTTCTTTTTTTAACCCTTCTTAAAATTAAAATCTTACTTTTCTCACCCTTTATTTTTTCATTTAACATTTCCTTCTCTTCGTCTTTATCTTTATTCTTCTACTATTACTTTCTATTTTAATTATTTTTTCTCTCTTTATCTTCTTTTGCATACTTCCTCATCTTTCCCCCTAGTTTCTTGTTCACCTATATTTTCTTTTCCTTCTCCTCTTATTCTTTTTTTCTCTTTATTTTCCATTTTATTCTTCTTCTCTCTCTTTATTTGTAGTCTTATTCTTTTCATTTCTCTTTAATTATCATTATATTCTTCTCTTCCCCCTTTCTTTCTCTCTTTCTCTCTTTATCTCTTTCTCTCTTTTTCTCTATCTTTGTTTTTCACTTTATTCTTCTTCTCTTACTTTATTTCTCTTCTTTTTCATAATTCCTCATTTTTTCCCTTACCTACTCCTCTTGCTACTCCTTTTATCCTTCGCCTCCCTCTTTATTTTTAATCTTATTCCTCTTCTCTCTCTTTATTTCTTTTCTTTCTCATACTACCTCATTTTTCCCTTTACCTTCTCCTCTTGCTACTCTTTTTATCCTTCTCCTCCCTCTTTATTTTTAATCTTATTTTTCATCTCTCTCTTTATTTCTCTTCTTTTTCATACTTCCTCATTTTTTCCCTTACCATTTCCTCTTACTACTCCTATTATCCTTCTCCTCCCTCTTTATTTTTAATCTTATTCCTCTTCTCTCTCTTTATTTTTTTCTTTCTCATACTTCCTCATCTTTTACTTTGATCTCTTATTCTCCACTATTTTCTTTTCTTTCTCCTCTGATCCTTCTTTTCTCTTTATTTCCAATTTTATTCTTTTCCTCTCTATTTTTAATCTTATTCTGTTCATATCTCTTTATTTTTTATCGAATTCTTTTCCCTTTCTCTCTCTCTCTCTCTCTCTCTCTCTCTTTGTTTTTCATATTATTCTTCTCTCTCTTTCATTTTTCAATTTATTCTTCGTCTCTCTCTTTATTTCTCTTCTTTTTCAAACTCCCTCGTCTTTTCTCTTAATTTCTTGTTATTCTCTCGTTTCTTTTTCTTCTCCTTCTTTTATCCTTCTCCTCCCTCTTTCATTTTTCAATTTATTCTTCTCTCTCTCTCTCTCTCTCTCTCTCTCTTTATTTCTCTTCTTTTTCATACTTTCTCATCTCTACCCTTAATTTCTTGTTCTCCCTCTTCTTTTCCTTCTTCTTTTATCCTTCTTAAACCTCTTCAATTGTCATCTTCATCTTCATCTCTCTCTTTAATTGTCATCATATTCTTCTCCTCTTTCTTTATTTTTTATCTTGTCCTCTGTTGGTCGTTACTGTTTACTATATCTTTCATCTTATTCTTCTACTCTCTCTTTTACTTTTCACATTAATCTTCTTCTCTCTCTTTGGTTTACTTTTTCTTCGTCTACTTTTTCATCATCTTCATCATTATCATTTTTTCATCATCTTCATTTTTTCATTTTCTTCATACTTTTCTTGATCCTTCATTTTTTCCCTCCTAGTACCCTATTCTTTTTCAGTTCTTCCCTTTTTTATTTTTCTTTTACTTTTATCTGTTTTTTCCCCTGCTTCTACTTCACCCCTATATTATATTCTTCTTTCCTATACCTTCCATTTTCTATGCTCTTATGTTGCTTAATCTTGCTCTTTACTTTCTTGTCCTCCTCCAATTTTTCCCCCTTCTCTTTTTCTCATTTTTCTTCTCCCTCTTTATTTCTCTTGTTATTCGTCTTTTTTCATGATCCTCTTTATTTCCTTCTCCTCTTTTCTTCTTTCTCTTTTTTTCTTTCTCCCCTTTCTTCTTCTTTATTCTTCTCGTCCTATTCTTTCTTCTTTCTTCTGCCTTTTCCTTTTACTTTTTTTCTTTTATTCGGTTTTTTCACTTGCTTCTACTTCACCCCTATTATCTTCTCCTTTCCTATATTTTCCATTTTTTATGCTCTTCTGTTGCTTAATCTTGTTCCTTACTTTCTTATCCTCCTTCATTTTTCCTCCTTCTCTTCCCCTCATTTCTCCTCTTCCTCTTTATTTCTCTTGTTATTCGTCTTTTTTCAGTATCTCCTTCATTTCCTTCTTCTCTTTTCTTTTTTCTTTTTTCTTCTTACTTCTTTCTCCTTTCTCTTTTCTTCTTTCTTCTTTCTCTTTTCTCCTTTTTTTCTTTCTCCTCTTTCTTCTTTATTCTTCTTGTCCTATTCTTTCTTCTGTCTTTTCCTTTTTGTATTTTTCTTTCGACACCATTTCTTCTTTTCCCTTTAATTCACCTCCTTCTCTTTTCGCTTTTTTTTTCTTTTTTTATCCACTTTTTTCCTATGTTCTTTTTCTCATTTTTTTAACTCTTAATACATTTATTATTATTTGTTACATTTATATATATTCGAGACAATGTTCCCCGCAAATAAATTATGAATCCGATAGTAAAAAACATTCGAGAATATAGCAATAGTAATTAATGTTCTAAAATATCAGGTAATAATTTTGCTTCTATCATTAAGAGTGCTACTGGAATTATTTAAGATTAAAATGATTAGTCGTTAAGGGGAATAAATCAATTAGTTGAGTGTGGTGCTAGGGTTTCAGTTATCAGCAAACTCTTGGATGGTGTTTTACTTTAGTGACTAGTTTACATCTGTCAGAAAAACACGTGTATTGGTAGCAAATATACGATCTAGTCATGAAGTTGGCAGCCTTCACAAACATCTCAGGAATGATAAAAACACACTGGCACTTCGCTCTATCTGGAGGCAAACTTCATAAGGCGGATTATGTAGCTATTATCGGCTGCTTCATCAGTAATTCAGAGTTTCACTTTTCCACACGAGTAGCTTTCCGGAGGAAATTAATAATCTCTTGCCTTAAACAGGATTCGTTTTCTTTATATACAGGTTACGAAAAACAAGATCGACTAATAATTTATATACGTGTGGTTTTTTGTTTTTTCAGCAGAAAAGATTGAAATTGATCAATTCGAATAAATAAAATATTTTATCCAGTCCGAGCAGGAAATGCAAGCTTTATAATTTTAATTAATTTGTATTTCTTTTTTTCAGGAGCTTAGGCTATTGTTTAGAAAAAGATCTTATACTAACTTTTATAACACAATTCTAAATACAATTTTTGAAAAAAAATTATCTTTGCGAATTATTAATTACGAAAGTTATTCAGGTCACCAGTTTATTTATTTAGACATTATCTATAATTCTTTTTGTTCAGCTCCTGCTTTTAGTAATTTAAAAAAAATATCGTCGATTTATTCTTTTATCTAATTAATTGCTTATCAATTTCTAATTTTATTGCAAGAAATTCACCTGTTCTAATACTTATCAAGACATGTTTCAATTTGTCTTAGAATACTCTTCAACATGCATGCCTTTATCTATAACTGCTTATCCGTTTATTTGATTTTTAAACTCTTTATAATTGTATCCTGTTCCTGTTTATTTTTATTGATTTTTCTTGTTACGTACATCAGACTTTAAATTTTTAAATATAATGTAAATTTAACATAAAATAATTTTTTACAAAAAAAAAAAACTAAAAAAAACTCAAAAAGAAACTGGAACTATGGTTCCACCCATTTGACGCTGCAGCTTCATTTAATTACCATGGGATCCAACTGTTTATGTTACTGCTTCAAGTATTTATTATGGACCCTCCTGTTTGACGGTGGAGGTCCGCCCCCTACTGTGGATCCACCCACTTGACTCTAAAGCTCCGCCTATCTTCTGTAAATCCACCCACATTTTACCCAGCGTACTACAGACCTTTCTTTTCAATAACAAAATATCCATTTTGATTCCAAAGTTCTTCTTATTTGCTACAGATTCTTCTATTTGACTCTACAAGTCCGCTCATCTACTATGGAACCACCCATTAGACGCTACAGATCTGCCCATCAACTGTAGACCCGCTCATTCGATGTTATAGCTCCGCCCATCTACTAACAACTAGCCCCTTGGAGAGTATAGGACCGCCCATCTACTATAAACTCGCCCACTTGACGCTACAGCTCTTCGTATCTATTGAAATCACGCTCACTTAATCCTAAAGATCTTTCTGTATACTAATATCACGCCCACTTAATGCTACATCTCCGACAATGTACAACTGGCACGCCCACTTGTCACTACATCTACTCTTATCTTCTATGGACCCGCCTACTTGACGCTACAACTCTACCCATCTAATAAAACGGTCTCCCACTTAATATTTTAGCTCCGCCCATCTACTGCGCGCTCGTCCAGTTAACGCTAAAGCTCTATCCGTCTACTGTGCGCGCACTTAACGCTGTAGTTTCGCCCATCTACTAAGTACTCGCCCACTTGACGCTAAAGTTCCGCCCATCTACTGTCAACTTGTCTACTTGATGCTACAGCCCCGCCCATCTACTTTCGACCCGCCTACTTGTCACTAAAGCTCCGCCCATCTAGTGCAAATCCTCCACATGTCTGCAAGACTCAAGACTCCTCCAGAACTTCCTTGTTTATGTCGAACCACCCATTTTGATCGGAATGTCTCTTTTTTTATTACAGATCATCTTATTTAACGCTAGTGGACCTTCTGTCTACTATGGAACCACCCACTAAACGTTATAACTTCGCTCATCAACTATGAAAACGCCCACTTGTCGCTACAGCTCCGATAATCTTCTGTGAACACGCCCACCTGTCGCTAAAGTTCCGATAATCTTCTGTGAACACGCCCACCTGTCGCTACAGCTCCGATAATCTTCTGTGAACACGCCCACATGACGCTAGATCTCCGCCCATCTGTAGTGGCCACTCCCACTTGACGCCACAATGTAGTTTATTTTTTATGGTACCGCCCATTTGACGCTCCACATATGCTTTTTTATTATTGATCCACAGTTTTAAAACGACTGTTCCTCCTATTTACTAGCTACCTATCCATTTAATCTACATTTGTATCCGCCCACTTGGAAACTTTTGTCATTTTTATATCACGAATCTGCCCATTTGAAATTAAATTTGTCTTCGTTATATTATGGATCCGTCTAATTGACGCTACTTATTCGCTGTTTTATTATAGCCTCTCCCGTTCGTCTCGATATTCTCTCCCTGATTTTCTAAATCCGCCCATTTTACACTACTGCTCCTCCTTTTTCTTGGACCCGCCCATTCGAAGCTGGACTTGCCTGCTTTGTGGTATGGATCCGCCCATCTAGCGCTACAGCTTTAGATAAAAAAATTTATATTCAAGCCACGCCTCTATTTACCTTTTTTTAACAACTAAATAAAAAATGGTAATACTTTCTTAAAAGTTAAACAATTCATGGAATAATTATTATTTTTTAAGGTTTCTTAAGGTTTTTAAAGGTATTCAAAAATAAATTTTTCACAGAGTTAAATAAAGACTGAAAATAAAGTGAAGTGTACAAAAGTAAAATAAACAAAAAAAATCTTTAATATTTTTATTTAACAAAATAACATAAAGAAGATGAGTATGAAATTGAGAAGTATGAAATCTGTAAATTTAGAAAAGATAGCATCTTGGATAATAAGGAAATGAACGGAATTCTAATAGCAAATTCGCATAGTATAATAAATTCGAAATCTTAATTAGATAATATTTTTAGCATCCTATGTCGCTTTCGGTGTAAGAAAAAGATTAGAAAAGAAAAGATATCTTTATCTTCAGACTCAGAGAGAAAAGATAGTAAGTAAGATTGCGAAGATGATTCGACGCATCTGATACTTTAGTTGACTACCGTATGAGTGTCGAAGTGGTTTGCCAAGTGTCTGCATAACGCTTGGCTCACGAGTCCAATGCAATAAGATGTCTAACTAAGCACGAACTCGCCTCTAACTTGGTCTAATCAACCGGTACGTGTCGTTACTTACGATTGACCTTTCGATCCAATCATTTAGGATGTTTTCCCGATAAACAGACACGCGATGCAAACGTTTCGTTAAAACGACGTCTTATTTCTGCCGTAATTAGCCACAAACGCCAAAGAGAAAGCATTACAGACGCTTAGTAAATCCACCCTGACTTGAAGATCTTACAAGCAGACAAATTTATGATTTTCACTAATTGTTTTAATCGACGGCGAATTGCCGCATTGTTGCAGGTCTGGGAAAGGTGAAAACATGAGCCTATCAGTGATTGCTTCTCTGACGTGTTGCACATTTCACGCAAAGATTTACATCAAGATCAAGAACCTAGGAAAATACCACCAACTGGTTTGGAACTATAAAAAACGATGGCGTCATTTTTTTGGGAATAGGTGACGAACAGAATGTACTATTGCACATGTTTAACTGCTATAGGTGACTTCTGCGCATGTGTAAATGTCATAGTATAATACTGCGCATGCGTAAATGGTCTAGTTTACTACTGCGCATGCGTAAATGTTCTAGTTTACTACTGCGCATGTGTAAATGTCTTAATTTACTACTGCACATGCGTAAATGTTCTAGTTTACTACTGCGCATGTGTAAGTGTCTTAGTTTACCACTGCGCATGTGTAAATAACATAATATACTAATGCGCATGTGCAAATGTCATAGAATAACAGTGCGCATGCGTAAATGCCCTAGTTTACTACTACGCATGTGCAAATGATATAATGTTCTACTGCGCACGTGTAAGTATGAAAATTAAAATTCAATACCAGTTTAAAAAACTGTGTTCGATTTTGTTAGTCCTTTTTAAGAATTGCACACTATCATTAAATTTCCATCAACAAGAAAAACATTGTTCCCTGTTTAATTAAATAATTAATTTAGAACGCCGATTTTATGTGGCAATTATTTTTGACACGAATTACTCGAAAAGTAATTAATCACAGACGGTGACTTGTTATTGGACAAATCCTTCGAACCTTGACGTTAATTTTCTCTTGCTTGCTGGATCCTTTTCTCGACCTCGAGTCGGTTTGAAACACCTGTCGCGAGAACCGTTTCATCAGCCTCGTTAAAGCAGAGCCACAACGCTCAAGAAGAGTCCAAAAGAGAAGATAAAAGTTGAGAGAATACAGAGGACTGGAAAAAAAAGAATCAAGGAATTGACACGCGTCTACGACTAATGACATTTAGGGGAGATCGATGAGAGTGCAAAATCATTCCCAGAGCACAAGGAGAACAATGTATTTCGTGTTGATGGACTGCGAAGCTGGCAAAAGGTGTTGGTGAATTCGTAACCACACAAACTCCCATGCCAACGTGCGTGGGCTGACAGCTTGACAAGCTGACAGCACGCCGAGCTCGACCACCCGACACCTCAACTGCCAAGAGTACTGCGATTCTCTCCCTCTTTCTGCTTTCTATCTTCTTGTTCCTTGCCAGATCTCTCCATCTTATTATTCTCGTTTCAACAATAAAAGCTACAGTCGGAATACTTTTGTGCGTTTCAAGCAACTACTACTTTTCACTTCAAGAGATTTTTAAATAATGGCTTGAGATCATCAACTTATCGTGCGAATTCTACTGCTTAGTTTTGTTTTTACTTGTATGAGCGCGGCCTTTGTTATAATACGCCTACTAGATGATACTACTCCTCCTCTTAAATTATAGCCACGCCCATTTGTTCCTAAAACTCAGCAAATTTGTTATGGATATTCATTTGACGTGACGCTAAAACTCCGCCCATTTACTGTGGACTCTCCCATATGACACTATAACTCCGCCCATCTGCTGTGGATACACCCACATGACGCTAATGCTTCGTTTATCAACTGTATACCCGCCCACGTGACGCTAAATCTCCGCTCATCTACTGTGGACTCGCCCACTTGATGCTACAACTCCGCCCATCTATTGTAGACCCGCATACATGACTCTATAACTCCTCCCACCCTCTAAAGACTCGCCCACTTGATGCTGTAGATCTACCCTGATCTACAGATCAACCTACTCACGACCCTCATGACGCTATAACTCTGCCCATCTACTGTGTAAACGCCCACTTGATACTAAAGCTCCGCCCACTTATTGTAAACCCACCTAATTTACTTTACTGTTCCGCCCATCTATTGTGTACCCGCCTACTTAATGCTACAGTTCCGTCCATTTACTGTGGACCTGTGTAAATGACGTTATAACTCCGCCTGTCTACTGTAGACCCGCCTACTTAACGCTACAAATCCGCCCATCCACTGTGGAACCGCCTAAGTGACGCTATAACTCCGCTCATCTACTGTAGACCCGCCTACTTAACACTACAAATCCGCCCATCCTCTGTGGAACCGCCTAAGTGACGCTATAACTCCGCTTATCTACTGTAGACCCGCCTACTTAACGCTACAAATCCGCCCATCCACTGAAGAACCACCTAAATGAAGCTATAACTCCGCCTGTCTACAGTAGACCCGCCTACTTAACACTACAAATCCGCCCATCCACTGTGGAAGTGACGCTATAACTCCGCTCATCGACTGTAGACCCGCCTACTTAACGCTACAGATCCGCTTATCCACTGTGGAACCGCCTGAATGACGCTATAACTCTGTCCATCTACTGTAGACCCGCCTACTTAACGCTACAGATCCGCCCGTCCACTGAAGAACCGCCTAAATGAAGCTATAACTCCGCCTGTCTACTGTAGAACCGCCTACTTAACACTACAAATCCGCCCATCCACTGTGGACCCGCCTAAATGACGCTATAACTCCGCCCATCTACTGCAAACCCGCCTACTTAACGCTACAGCTCCGCCCATCTACTCACGACCCTCCCACATTACGCCACAATGTGCTGTATCTTTTACCTACCTGTCCATTTGCTGCTACTTTTTTTATTTCTATTCCGATCTCCAACGTTCTACAAACTCCGCCCCTTTTCCTAAACCACGCCTTCTTTTCCTAATTTTTTTATAGCTTTCTTTTGACTCAATTTAATATTATACGTTTGTAGGCAATTTTTGGAAGCACCACCGCAACATAAAAATATGTCTAAAAATAATTTCTTCTTCTAAAAAAAAGAAATTGAATCATTTTTTGATACAAAATTGATTCACTTTTAGGATTCAAAAGGCAATGAACCGTCTAAATTAAATTATGATTTTCGTCACAAACTCTAATAGTGGAAAACAAGGAAAAATTTATATTCCTAATCAAGAGAAACAGGTTTTGAATAATTAAAATAAAAGGAAATATTAGGTGTAACTTGAGTATACTTTCAAGTCACGGCATTCTCTAATCAGTGATCTTTGGCCTTTAACCAATCTGGCCATAACCTAAAAGAATCTAGTGTTTCTGATAATTGACACCAACGACTTTTGTGTTCACCTGCTGGAAAATGTTGAATGTCACAATGGGAAAGGTTCCAACACTTGCGGTAAATGCGATAATAGCCAGATGGCACACCTCGTTTCAGAATGACAGACGCGGACGTTAGTTTGTTACATTAAATAAATCGTTTACTTGACGCGTCTCGATGTACGTGACATTAAGAATAACACATGCTATACCCTGCAAGCAGTCAAGACTAATTACCAGAAGATAAAAGTCACAACGAAAAGAAAATTGTCAATTTCGAATTTTGTAAAATCGAAACTAGATGACAAAGTAGATTAAAAAAATTGGTTCTCATTCTGATTGGAATCTTGTGACCATTTCTCTATTACACCCGCTTTGATTGGAGGAAAAAATGTCTCTTTAGAGAACTTTACTTCCATAACTTCCACTCTGTCTTTGTTTGTTCCTCTCTCCCAGTTTTCTTGGCTCTTTGTTTTTTTATCTCGTCGAAGCAATGTCTTACAATTCACGACAACGTCAAGGCAGATAACATCAAGGGGGTACAAGACAACAATGCGCAGCGCCAGGGTCGTCCTGGACTGTTCCGGCTGTAAATGTTTTGTCCGCCGCAAATGAACTTTCCAACTATTTTGCGGCCAGCTCGCGACTAGTCTGAAAAAAAGTAACGTGGGCTCTGGAGATCATTGGCTATTGCGTGCAAGCATTGTTCCCTCGTTGCACTACATCAATTCACAGTGCGCCACAGGACGGCCCACGCTATGGTATTACTGGTACAGTTTTCGACATTAATATTTTGATACGATGCACCAATTTATTTCGAACTTTATATTCTATGTTCTATATTTATAATATTCTATATTTATAATATTCTATATTTATAATATTCTATATTTATAATATTCTATATTTATAATATTTTGTATTTAAATAAACTTTGTATTATTTTTCTATTCTCATCAATAAGTGTATTTTATTTTATATTAATGTTATTGAAAGTGGCATTGGAATTCTTCTGTGATTTTAGGAATCGTCTTGAATTGTTACTGCAAAAGACAATTTGATTTATCGACAGCCGATAGTTGAGAGCTACGTTCGATAATGAGAATGAGGTTCCAAATTTGCTCACGGCGCTGATGTCGCTGTGAGGCTGACTAGCAGGCCTACAGTGCAAGCGAATAATGTTCATTCCGCTCAGGGACGTCGAGCAGTCCAGACGTCTTCTGCGCAGCTTTCGAGGTATTTTTGGTAGTATTTTGATAAATAGAAGTATTGTTAGAAATAGTTTAATAATGGTGATAAAAAGTTATTAAATGCTGATCCTTACCTTACCTTCTCAGCAATTTAAATTCAATTTCACATTTTATAATTAAAATTAAATTTTTTCCATCGGTGATTTTTTAAAAGAATAAGTATACCGAATAATAAAAATAATTAAAAATTTGTCGAAATAATTTGTTTTTATGAAATGGAAACATTATTGAACAGAGGTGTACAAAAATGAGACGGCGCAGTGTTCACGTGCAAGCATGTGAAATAAGAGCGAGCTGCAAATGTTTCTCAAGCTGATACAGATACTCATATAAAGAGAAAATGATGCATGCCTCTCGATGGGTAATATAATGTAGGCGGCTAACGAGAAAGGGTCGAGAGTCGTGCCGCGAGAAAGGGTGGATCCGTAAATTTGTACCTTACACTAAATCATCAAGAAACTTGCCGTGAAACTTGACAGCCTAACGACATTTATACCTATTATAAAATTAAATCCATCACCAATAATGTCAACCCTAATCATCGAACCAAATTATTCTTCAATTGCAAACACTAATTCTTCAATTGCAAACACTTATTCTTCAATTGCAAACAATTTTCCCGACTCGCATTTTTTTCCCAAACACAAGATAATTAAGATTGCAAAAATTTGCAATCAAGAGTTCACCTTTTTTAACCTTAACTCATTCGGATAAAAAACCCTTGAGGAGAAACAAGAGAAAACCGATTCCGGATGCTCAAATTTTCTGAATCAAATTTTCATTCATTCTTTCAGTTCAAGAAGCGCGGTCTTAATTAATGAACAAAAAAGTCAATAAACGGACTTTGTTTTTAGCTCGAGAGTTGATTTACAAGGGGAATTAAAATGTCTAAATCTGCTCTCTAGTTGGGGAAAAAATTTCTCTTTAAAAACACGTTCATCATTACGATACTTGCATAATGACGCATAATAAACTTGCTGGATTTTTATGTCTTCTTTCTCGAAAGTATTAAAATGGCTGCTAAATATGCATAAAGAAGTGTTTTATAGCACCTCTTGGATGTCTCACTTGATGTGAGTTTTCCAAAAAATGTCGATTTAATTATTTATTCTTGGATAAGTTCGCGGGAATCGAGTCACGCGATTCTTGGAGACGCAACCAGTTTTCTGTTTAATGCTCACACCTATGCATCCGTAACGAGCTATATGTCATAACTCTCTTAACGCTTATTTCAGGAGCAAAAAAAGAGTAGTCGATAAGAACTGGACAGATGACGTTAGATAAGCTCATCCGGAGGAAAATCGATTTCAAAATAAAACACTTTTTATAATCCTGCAAATGGCATTCTACAACTTGAGAGGCTTCAAATTCCCGTCGCATTATTTCCACTAAATAATTAATTTAATTATCCGATTAATTTTATGCGCACATTGGCATACGGACATAAAGAATTTAATCCCTAGGATATTTACATTCCTTTCGATCTGCTCTAGTTGTTGGAAAAGATTTTATACTTTATGTAAAAAAATTTGTTTAAAGTAGTTCGTTGATCCGAACTATTTCTAGTACTTGCTGACAACTTTTAGGATATACGAGAATATAATTTTAGGACGACTTTCAGAACTCGTGAACATTAGCTTTAGTCGAAATCTCTGTGGAAATTAATTTATGAACGAATTCTAGGGCAAATAACTTTAGGTCGAGATTTGGTATTTTAGGACTACTTTAATTAATTAATTAATTTGATTGTTTCAGATTTTACAAAATCCATACAATGAGGTTCGTCTTGTTCTTTGATATATTACATGATTTTATTACAATATTCCATATTTCAATTAATTAGTACTGTTCAAGTTTGTTTTCCGTATTGAGTTAGCTTTCATATTAGCAATTTTATGATTTAAAATTTATAATGTTTTTATAACAATATTTCATCTTT
>WNHD01002374.1:15216-26462 GCA_011057455.1 Ganaspis sp. Gsp50 | reverse complement strand
AAAGAGAAAACATGTCATCTGTCATTTTTGCTCTAATGCTCAGGGCCGAAATTTTTGACGTCTGCGCACTAAAAACTTTGCGAAATGAAAAGGTCTATTTTGTCCGCGCACCGTTACAGCCGAGGTCTGAACGCACCTTTATACCAAAATTCTCCTGCTGCTTCTTTTTGAGTGGTTAATAATCTAAACCAATGAGAAAAAAATGTTCTTCTGTATCAAGTAAAGAGAGAGAGAGAGAGAGAGAGAGAGAGTGTGTGTGTGTGAAAGAGAGAGACAGGGAGGATTGTTTTGAGATTTACATTTGACATTTCGCATTATTTGTTAATCTACACAATTTTGTGTACAGTTAGCCTAAATATACTTGTATTTTACAAAAAAGCACCGATAATGTCGGTAAGTTTACCAAATCAATAAATGTAATCATGAAGGGATATATTTGCATGCTTTTCAGCATAGAAATAATTATTCTAACCTTAAAATCTTATGTAAATAAAATATATCCAAATTTCTATGGATTTTAATGTAGTATAAACCTATTTTCAAGTTAATTCAACAAGTTAAATCTTGTTTAATGATTTTTGTAAATGACCATTTGTTCTGTGCAATTTTAGCTTTAAGTACTTATCTTCATTTTTAAAAAATTAGACCATATTAGTATATCCATTCACATATATGAATTTTAATTATAATTCTTTTAAAAATATAGTAGGTACTTGTGTTTGAAATTAAAAAGAAAAATTTCTTTGAAACTCGTATTAGTTTGGAAATTTAGAACGACGTGAGTTATAGCATTATAATCAATTTTCTACAAATAAACTATTTTGAAGTCCTCCAAAGATTAGATTGCTCTGTTTTTCAGCAACGTCCAGATGATCATCGTAGAAAATGGAATCGGGAGGATTACGAGCGGATGGCTTTACAGCGTTTGCAAGAAGAAATTGCAGAAGATGATCTTGGAATACCAAAACAACCAGCAGTTAAAAGGGAACTTTTAAAACAACGAGACTACAAAGTAGATCTCGAGTCAAAATTAGGAAAGAGTGTTGTTATTAACAAATCAACACCTTCTTCACAAACTGGTGGTTATTATTGTAATGTTTGTGACTGTGTTGTCAAAGATTCCATTAATTTTTTGGATCACATCAATGGAACGAAACGTAAGCTTTAAATTAAATTTCTTCTAATTTTTCTACTAATTCTTTTTTGAGTTTTTAGTTTTATAGTTATTTGATGAACTTTCTTTGCATTTTAAAAACTATTTAAATTTTAATTCGCTTTTTAACAGATTTTCAAGTCTATCTAAATTTGAGAACTGAAGTTGTTTGTTATTTTCTTATTTAGATCAGAGAAATTTGGGAATGTCTATGAAAATCGAAAGATCAACTCTAGAGCAAGTTAAAGCAAGGTTTGCAGTAAATAAAAAACGAATGGAAGAAAAGAAAAAAGATTATGACCTCGAACAAAGAGTTAAAGAACTAAAGGAAGAGGTAGGTTTTTATTCTATATTCATGATTTTTTTATTCTGCACAAAAGTGATTTTGTAGAAAACAAATCTATATTGAATAAAAATGATTTCTTTAGGAGGAAAAAGTAAAAGAATATAGAAAAGAGAAGAAGAAAGACAAAAAACGGAGAATGGAGGAAGAGGATGATGAAGATGCTGGACCTTCCGATGAAATGGCTGCGATTATGGGATTCAGTGGCTTTGGATCAAAGAAAAAACGATGATAATTATAAGTAATTATATTTTGTTATATTTATCAACTTTACGTTTTAATAATTAATTTTTTAAATGAATGGTAAAAATTTAATAAATAAACACAAAAAACAAAAATAATTATTACTATCTACATTTCTAAAATAGATATCACATTTTTTCTCTTAAATATTATTAGTCTTAGCCGAGATTTATAATCTCAAAAAAATATATAATATATAATTGAAATAAAAGACTTGTTTCACCCATGAAAAATCCAGAACTATTATTATTGTTATTATTATTGTTATTATTAATATTAAAAATTTGTGTTTTAATTTTTAAAATCTTAATTGTTTAATTGGCATGCGCCTAAAAATTATTTCCTTGAATTAATGTTTATATTATTTCCCCCTCTTTTCACTCTCACCTGTAGCAAGATTCTATTCTCTCTCACTCATCAGTGCACGACACGAGTTCGTGGCAAACTACACGCATATTCTGTAAACTTCTCTCCAAGTTTTGAATTTTCTGTCAACAAATAGATTTAAAAGACAATACAAAGTTAATAATAAAGAAAGATTAAATGTAATGAGAAAAAATTATTAATTGTTGCAAAAAGCAGTCAAGAGGAAGAAAGTACAATAAAATATAACAATGTGAAATTGTTTTAAAATATGATAAAAATGTGAAATATAAAAAATGAATGGAATTACATAATCTAAGAAATAAAATTAAATACCAATTATTTATGAATTCAATCTATTTAGTATTTTTATTATAAACTATTTAAGAAATAACATACGATGTTGCTTTTTTTAAATTTCTTATCTCTACTGAAATAAAAATAAAAAGTGTTAAAAGTAAAAATAAAAAAATGGAGAACATTAAGTTTTAAAAAATCAGAGAATAATTGAATTTTAGGGGATTAAAAGATTTAAAATTTAAATTTTGAATTACTTTTTTAATGTACATGATATGGTTTAATGTTACAGGATAAAATTTAATTTTTAAATAAACAAGTGAGATGTGAATGTGAGCAAGTGAAAGTGTTTTTTGTTAAGAAATGATCGATGCCTTTTAACGAGAAAACAACCCGGGACTTGAAAAAGGGTGAATGGATCTTTAATGGATCAAGAAGCTCGTTTGGGCTTCTTCAAAAAACCCTCCAGAAGGCACAGGAGACATTCCAGAAGTTGTAGCAAAAATATGCCGAGATCCACATTGCAGCCAATAGAGGAGTCCAATTCCGCCAAATCAAGTAAGAATATTGTTAAATAGATTTTCCTTTTTTTTTAATTATATTATTTGAATACTTTTTTTAAATTTAACATGTTTGAAGTACAAAGATAGATATTTTATTTTAACGTTTAATAGTCACTTTATTAAAGTGAGACTATTCGTACTGTTCAAACTAAAAATAAATACAATCACTTTTAAAAAGTTTCATGAAGCAAATTAGAATTTAATAGTGGCAATATTAAAGTTCATGAAACGGTTTAAATCAAAGTGACTTGAACACTTGAAAATAAACTGAATTAACAATACATTTATTGCAAATTTAATTTCAATTTTGTAAAAATTAGGTATAGACGTAATTTATTGAACAAATTTTTGTTTGACTTTGATGTACATGAGAAAATATAAAATGTCGTTAATTAATCAAATTAATTGACAATTTTAATAAAATGCAATGTATTTGAAATAAAACTGAATTCTTTTTTTAATGAATGCATTAATTTATAATTGGATTGATGTGAAATCGTTGGGTTTCAAGGTCAAATTAATTCAGAAATTGCATTTTTTTCTTTTTCTCTACATTTTTTTTTGTTTTATTCTTTTATTATTACCGTAACACGTGTGGGTATTGTTTTATTGGATACGCCTTTTCTTGTTCTGGGACATCGAGCACTTTCACTTTTTCTCGTATCTACGGAAGTGAAAAGAAAATGATCGGTCGCGGGCAAATCTTTCATTATACGGCTTTTACCTTCGGTTCGCCGAGGAAACTCTTGTTTTCAAGAGAACTTGAGAGAAGATTGATGCACTCGTGCGTGAGTTCAACTCTAACACGCACACCTTTTTTTTTATTGAAATCCAATTGTCTAAACATTCAGACACATTTCAGTTTCTTCATTTCTTTAAAAATTGCAAAAACTTGCAGGAAATGATAAAACTCAGTTGATTAATGAAAAATCACTTTTACATTTAATTCCAATTCCTATTGTTTCTCGAAATTTTTCCTAATGGAAATAATGTTGCTCAAATCTTTAATTATTTATATAGGAGCACAAATATCTTAAAAAATCGACTTGAATTTTTATAGGAAAAACAGTTTTTTAGTTTTCTTTGCTTTTTAGTCATTTTTTAAAAGAAAGTTGTATGCATTCTAAAAAATCCCAAAGTAAACATTTTCTGGAATTTGTTTCAATTTTTGTATTCTTAAGAAATCGTTTACAGTGAACATAAAAAGAAAGTGTTATTAATTGAAATTAAGATTTGTAAATTAATGAAAGAAATATAAGCAAATAAAGAGCGATGGCTTTTATCATTTACAGAGATTCTTTTTCAGATTGAATTATGTAGAATTCATGTATTGCTTAAAAGTAGGTTCAACTTTCTTCAAATTTTATGTTAATTAAATCTCGAGATTTGTGTTTTACTTCAATATTAGAATGAAACCGTAAATTGAAGTGTGAAGCATTTTTATCCACTTCACATCTAACTTTGAATGTTAATGACTTGCTTTTATGATACTTTACAATCATTCAATGAAAAATCAATGTTGGAATAGACTTAGACTCGTTAAAACATGTAGTTAAATAAATTCGATTACACAGACTTTAAAAGATATTGAGTTTACAGACTAAAAAATGTAGACGAAATAAGGTAAAATTATACCCATTCTTGAACAAATCATGTTTATATTTTTTTATTTAAACTTTAAATTCACATATTTGTGAAATGTTTATAAAATTCAGTTTATTAATTATGTGAATAACTATTATTTTATTTGTTAGGGTTGAAATTTGATTACGTATTATGTATTAAACGATAAATTTCTGTTATGCGAAAAAAGTCTTGATTTATACGCGTGATTGGAATGCGTCAGTGCGGTCCAGCTGATCTCTAATGATTCATAATCACTTATATCCGAGAGACAGCTAACATCTTATCAAAATGATAGGCACCAGATGGACAACGAGAAGCTTTGATTATTACACACCGTGACTATTGAAATGAAAGTCTCCTCTCGTCGAACGGCAATTTCCCATAGGCGCATATAATAATCATTCATTATACTATACTAATATAATACGTGCTCCTTGCCAATTGAGAGAAAATAACAATTTAATAAAAACAGTTTAAGTAACATGTTTCCTCAAATTCTTCATTATACTTTGTTTTCATCATTTGATTAAACGTATTAGTTTTAGAAAAATTTGCATATATAATTTTCAATTTGGTCATGTACAGAATAGAAAATTTTTTATTTTATTTCTCTACTATTTAAAATAGCCCCACTAACTCACCAAAAATAAAAAAAATGATGTACAGTTGAAATATAGATTTCATGACTATAATAAAATAATAAGCAATAAAGTACAATGAAAAAGTGATTTTCAATATTAAATGTATAAGTTTCCATGTATAGGTATAAGTTTTGTGATTTAAAAGAAAAGAAAAAGAAAAGAGAGAGAATATAATTCTAAATACATATCCTGTATAGACTTAGGATTTTCTGTATATAAATGGAGTTATATAGCGATTGAAAGGTTTATTGTTTTCTTCATAAGATTCGCATGAGCTCTCACAAAAAATGTGAATTTATAGATAAAAATGGCAAAATAAAGCAAGGAAATGAGGCATTTAGAAGAACATGTATTCAGAAATCTTTTATTTATCATTAGCATTATTTGCGGTAGATTTCTATTTCCGGAGCAATTTTTACATTTTCTTTTGTATGCAGATGAAACATGAAGTTTATTAAATTTTATTCAAAAGAGGTTTAGTTTACCTATTCATCAATGAAATTGACGTTAATGTAATAGTACAAAGAAAGAAATGTATTATTGTACTTAAGGAAGAAAAATTATTTTATATTAGAACACATTTTTCAATTGTCAAAGGATTTCAATTAGATTGAAAAATAAATTTTACGATTGCCCGACACTTTCAATTGCTCCGGATATGCATGCAGATTACACCTATTTACACATAAAATTTCACGCATGCTTCCTCCATTCGCTTCCAGTTGTTTGCTAATGCAAACAATATTCACATAAAGTTATATATACCTACATCACGTCTTTTGCTTTTTACTTGCCACCATTACAAACGTTAAATAATATCTTTCGAAAGATCCTTTTATTAAACAATTTTCTTTTTCAACAAATGAGACCTGAGAAAATTGATTGTATAAATTTTTTATTTGCAGCAAATTGATTATTTCGTTATTTTAATTGAGCGAAATGTGCTTTTTAATTCAAATAAATGAGCAAGCAATATAAAGGACCTTTGAAACGTAGGTACAAAAAAGACCACTTTTCTGTTTAAAAGAAAGAAACTCTGAGATGAATACAATTTGTTCGCAGTCAATCATTGGAGATTTAAAAATAAAGTGAAATCTAAAGGATTTCACTTTGCCGAAAGTGAAGTCTATGTATTGAAAGACTAATTTAGAAATCGCTTCCTTATAAATGGCGACATCTGCGAGTCAATTAAAATGTGTTTCTGGTATATGCGATATTCATCTTCTATTAGATTTATGTGTATATATAGGTAAAGGTACCTACACAATCTATACATATATGTATGTAGGTTGCTAATGGACGGGGAATATGAGCATCATTCTTGATTTTGCACAGATTGTAATATCTACTCTTTCGTCTCAGGAAACACAGCTGACGGACATGAAATAAATTGTCCAACACTTTTCAGCCTCGTCGAGAGATTTTTGCCTATTTCTTAGAGCAGGATTCTTCAGGCCTGTTAAAATATACTTGTAATCAAAATTTAATGGCTTTTTGAAAAAGTAGATATTTTATTCTAAACAGGACTTTATGAGTTGTAATTATAATTCGAAAGATATAAAGAACAAGGAGTGTTATTTTATGGAAAATAAACTTATACATTTTTCAAATCAATCAACAATAATTTTTGAGGTGACTGTCTTAAATAATTGTTACTTTCAGTCGAAATAAAAGTTAAATGAAATTAAAGTTGGGTCAGTTTCATTGAATTTATTCATGAAATAAATATTCATATAGTTATTTAACCTAAGTACCTATAACACATTTGTCAAGTATAGTGGAAATTACGCTGGAAAATGAGAAAGAAAGGCGGAACAACGTCAATCCTTGGGCTTAATTTTCACCCTGGTCACGATCGAGAGCCAGATCCATACCATCGACCTGCAGCCACCTCCATGGATCCTTCTCCAGTATTATTTTGTCTTTAAACGGTAAAACCAAAGCAGTAAATGCCATTTACAATTTGTGATCCAACCAGTGTCCAGTAAAATTTTTATACACCAGTTATTCAATAAAATCAGAGAAAGTAAACACTTGTCGCATCTTTAAATACATTCTGAACAAACGTGATAAGAAAAAGATCCATTTCTTCGGGGTAATTAGTGGCAAGAAATCAAGTCAACAGCAGCAAGAAACAAGGATTATCAAAAAATATATTTTACTAATTATAATAAACCCTCCAAGGTAAACTATAAAATTTTAATCAAGCGGAGAAATCCGTCTTCACATGAGAGGAGAAATTTTAAACGGGCTCATTATAGAAAGTATCCTCGAAATCTCATAAAAGTGTTTCATTTTTCAAAGTGCCTTTTTTATGTGTGGTTTTTCTTGCATTGTTTATTTTATCGCAAAACTTTCCCTAAATTTCTTTTTTCTTTTGTAAATGACAAACAAGTAGGGAATTTAACGTAAATGCCGGGATAGCACCGAGATTTGAGAAAAGTTGGCAGAAATTTATCTGCCGTAATTTTTTAAATTAGCAAGAATAACGAGCTTGCCTTTACGGAAAACATAATTTGCTGTGGTAGTGAAGAATATTAATTGAAATTCAGTTGATAGTTAAATGCAGTTAGCATCTTCAACAGTATATTAATTTCTTCCATGTTCCACACACAGAAATATCAGGCCAAGTTGTCCTTGCCAACTTCCGAAATGAATGAGGATAACTTTCTGCCAACTTTTCGCAAACTTTGGTGCTATCACGTAAATTGTTGGATAAAATTGTTTCCATTTATCCACGACTAAATGGTCTTAAGATTTTTCTATATACACAGATGTGTATTAAACAAGAATCATTTAGAATTTTAGCAATAATATAAGAACTTCTTTTATATTTATTAAATGTGATATATAATGTGAATATCTATATTTTTATATACTTATAATTTATAATTGTAATACTCAATATTCATAAAGAAATGAATGTAAACAGGAAAATTCTTCCTTTCTTCCTTATGTAGAAACACTAAAAGTCTTTGAATCCATGGGAATATGCAAATTATATTGTTATACCTTTTTCTCATGATGAGCTATATAAAAATATTTGATTGGTATTGTTTGCCATAAATAAAGTAAAAGTGAAAGGATAAATAATAAGAATTGACTTGAAAAAATAAATTTGTAATATTTAATGAAAACAATAAATGTTAATTAGGTACAAGTTTATTTCTTGTTTGTTTAACGCATTATAGTCAATTCTTTTATAAGCTTATTAATTAGTTTTTTAATCAACTATTTCATTATTTACACTTTTTAAATATTAAATTATAGTTTATTATTTGTTTAATAAACATGAATTCTTCATGAATTGTTTGTTTAATATAGTTTTAAATTATATAATTAATTTATTCTTTAGTATATCATTGATACATATAATATTATTTGACTAATAAAGTTGTTGGTGAATTTAAAAATGAATAACTGTACTAATTAAAATACCAATCTATAGGCTGTATAATAAACTTTCAACACTTTATTATGTATATATTTAAAAGTAATTAATTATCAAAGTTGCATATAAAGGTAGAAAAGACACTTTGAAAACGAAACAAGGTCACTAAACGGTTGGCATACGATCTAATGGTCAAATTTTCTGGGGCAGGGGGTTATTTAATTGAAGGTCATCGACATGTAAGAAGGTTCAAGGCGTGACTTCCGGTCTCGTGTATTCGCATAACCGATTCTTCAACTGTCGCACAACATTTTCGTCATGGTGGCCGAACTCTCGGGCATTTCTGCAACGACTACCTGGCAGAAAGCAAGTTCGGGAACCCCAAGTAACACGGTAGATCAACATTTACCTAATTTTGAAAAGTCCATTAAAAAAAGACCCAGATGGATCCAAGCGGCTACTCGTGAACCAATTTATAGTGTTCTCGATGGAGAAGATCAAGAAAATCACTTGAAATTTCAGGACAACGTTGTACTAATAACCGCCTACAAGAGTTGTTACGAAAATCAAAAGAGCTTTCCCAGCGAACAGAGAATCTCTCCTGAAGGGAAAACTCATGTAATTATTTTTTCTTTCCTTCTTGTATTTTCTTTTTTAAATTTCATCTCCATTTTTTGCTTGTTTCTTCATTTTCTTAACTTCTTTTTAGCCATTTTTATTTTATATTTTACTTTTGTTTTTACATAGAGCCAACAATTTGTTTCTTTCTGTTTTCACTCCTTCTATTCTACAGTAGACTGTTTCTCTCTTGCTTCTTTATTTAAAAAAAATCTTTGTAACACCCTTAAAAAATAAACCAAATAGTGCGAAGAGGAAGAGTCGAACCCTCTCTACAGTGTTATAAGGAAAAAGAAAGCCCAAGCGGAAGTGAATTCGAGGCAAGAGGAACTACGAAAGTGGTTGCAAATCGCTTCCAATCAAATACCAGTATCTAAGTTGGACTTGAATTCCCTCAAGATGTATCCCCGGAATGAAAATGAAAAAGATGAAAGGAAAAGACCGATTTCCACTCCTAGAGGAGTTGTGGGATTAGTGGGTCCTTATAGAATCAATCAAAATTTATCGCAGAGGCGAGAGTATGTCTTGCAAGAAGAGGAATTAGTTGAGGAAAACGTCGAGTTTGAGAATGATATTCTACATAGCGAAATTAGAGAGGAAGAGTCTCCTAATCATCAAGAGGAACACAGAAGGGCAAAATGGAGGATACGAGAAGATGATGAAGAAACTTTAGTACCCAATTTGATGGCCAGGAATTTTCTCGATTCTGAGGGAAATGAGGAACTGGAAATTAAAGATGATATGGTCCAGGAGGTTGCCGAGAATATCAATGAGTGGAAGCAGTTGGAGATAAGAAATCCATCTCATCAGATTGAAGGATTCATTATCGGAAAAGAGGAAAGGGCTATTGATGTTCCCGAGGCAAGTGAGAAGACTCTAAAAGCTACTAATGTTTCTGGTGAGCTTTTTTCGAAAATACTTTATTATAATTTTCCCTTCTCTCCAACACATTTTAAATTATTTCATCAACAATAAAAACGTAACATTTGGGTAATTTAATTTTTTGACACGCATTTAATTTATGTTTAATTGATTTTCTCTATACGTATACATATATGTACATATAGATGCGATGAGAATTTATATTATAAGGCTACCGCTAGTCCAACATTATTGACCGCAGCGATACCGTATAACACACCTGTCTTGAATGCAAATTATTATGTTTCACACTATTTCGTTTGGTTCAAATATTTCTCTTATACTTTCTATTTTTCAATATTTGAATAAAAACAAGTTTTTGACTCTATATGAATCTTTAAAATCTTTTAGTAGGTATATATAAATCTGAATTAAGCACTGACAAGTTACAAAATATTATATAGTCAGTATATAATGATGATGATTGACTTGAGTTGATGAAATTATATACTATATAGTAGAACTATTTATTGACTTACTTAAACAATTAATATGAATCATATTTTATCAAAGAATGAAGCAGAATTTTCTTCATTCAAGTTGATAAATGTTTTTATTCAGGCATCATTTATAGAGTAGGTTTTTGCCACCGCGGTCTATTTGTATGCGTTTGCAATGATGTGCAACTATATATCAGCATCATTAAACGTATATTATGAAGTTAAGCATTTAGCATAGATGGGACACGAATATGTCCAACACATGGTGATGATGGTGCTACCGTTATGGACTAGACACTGAATATCCAGTCACTGTTACACATAACTGATTAACGTTACAACCTGACCGCTACAAAACACTTGACGCATATCGTTGCATCTTCTAACTTCTTATACAGTATTCACTTTGCTATACAGTTAACCACATATATTTTGCCAACACTCTTCTCACATTTCTCCTAATAATTACAAAACTGTCCAATCACTCTATAAATATGTTTCTAGCTTCGTACCAAATATATTTTTTCTTTTCATTACATCAGAATGAAAACAATTATTTCTTGTTTTACATACAACATGAGTTGTTTTATCAAAAATATTATATATAATTTATTATAATCTTTTTCACTAATTTGGGTAATGAGCTA
>WNHD01002374.1:0-15172 GCA_011057455.1 Ganaspis sp. Gsp50 | reverse complement strand
TATATTGTAGGTTTAATTAGTCATATTTTTTGATATAGTTTCTCTTTTACATTTATTCAACTCAATTGGGTGCAAATTCAAATCGTCAGAAATTATTCTTCTAGGAAAAAATTAGTTTTAAAATGTTACTATGTTAACGGTTCACTGCACTATTGCAAATCGTTGTCATAATTACCAGCGTTACTGTTATAAGCTTAAGGACCAAATGATATCCCCGGAAAGTCAATGTTCCTTCAATGAGAGAGGCTTTTCTCTTCTATATTCCTGGTCCACTCAGCATTCAGTCTCGTGACATTGTTAAGCGCGTTTCTCCGTGTTCGTAGAACCGTTAAAGATAAATTCGAAGACAAATCTCGAACCATTCGAACCATTCAAGTGTCTGAGTTCCGCCCGTTGACATTGAGTACAAATCGTTATGGTGGATAAATATCAGAATCACGACGCATTTTTAGTGCAACAGTGTTCAAAAAATCTATTAAGAAACAAACAAGTTTCTTTAGTTTTTAAAAGTGTCTTCAGAAATTCAAATAAAATTTCTCAATAACTCTTACTATAATATATTTAAATCCGCAATGTTTTCTACATTTGAATATGGTGTTTGAATTTTGTATACATTGAAAACTTTACTCAAAATTTACTTGAAACTATTCATCAAGTTTTTTCTAGCAGTGTATATTATGTGTTATCAGTTGCTTCTTTTAATGTAATAGGAATTCCCGAGAGTTAATTTTAAATTAATTAAACTGTTGAATTTTGTAAATTATTTTTTTTATAAACAATCAGTCCAAAAATTGACAATAGAAAGTTTTAATATTTTTGAATGTTTTAAGCATAGACAATTTTTTATACATCATCAATGTGATTAATTTACAGTTAAATTATTTTTAAAAAGGGTTCTTTCAACTGGTATAATTAAGGATAATCCATATTAGTAGATCATTGAGATATTGTAGCCTAGTTTCGACAAAAATTTTCCATCATCACGGCGAGACGACGCGCATCTAGTCTCTATGAATCAGGTAATTAAAAAAAATGTTACCGTTAAAAACCTTTTCAGCAGCTTCTTTTTCAAAATATTAAAAATAATTAAGAGGCGTGAAAGAAAAAAAATATATAAAAACTTGTAAAAGAAGAACAAATATTTTGTCAAGTTTATTACGAAAATGTCACGAATACTGAATATAAGTATTTCTTTTAGAGCGAGTAGAATATTCATAAATCAAAAAAGATTAGTTGTCCTTTACGAGAAGCAATGTATTTCTCGAGATTTTCGGACAAAGAGAAAATAAGAGACAGCATGTAACGGTAAAATTCAAATGAAAGGAATAAAAGAAATTAACCGCGAGTTTTGCGAATCAGGTGAAGTTTTAACTTGCGGAATAATTACCTTGACATATAGAAAGGGAAACGGCGGCGAGGAGTGGCATAAATACAAAAGTTGCAATAGCCGGTTAATTTCGATAATAATCATCGCGACCTTAAAAGTTATTAGGACGGATTTCCATAGAATGCGAAAATAAACGAGAATTACTTATTTCGATAAAGTATCTGAACATGCTTGCCAATTGTTTATTATTTTAAAATTCAAACACGAAAAACTAAATAATTTTCCATTTTTAAGAGAATTAAGAAAGCGACTAAGAAGCGCTTGGAAATAAACAAGAGTATAATGAAATGGTTTTTTGAAAAACATGAGAGTCACTGTTTTTATAACTCTCTGGAGCATGCTGCAAAACTTAAATGAACGGATCTTTCAAGAAGTGCAAATGGACTTTTATAGTAAGCAGGTTTCGAAACAGTTTCTGAATCTGTTTCCATTTTCCTTTCGACTAATTAATCATTTCCAAGAATCGATTTATTAATTAATATTTTGATTGTTTCACTTTTCCAAAAACTCTATTTTTTTAACACAAACCTTTTTTAATACAGGGTGACTGTTTTTCAAGTTGTCATTTTCAGAAAGTAGAAGAAAATTAAAAAGACCCGTATTTTTCTATTTCTCTCTATTCTTTAAACTCTATTCTTTCTCTCTATTCTATTCTTTTCTAATTTTAAGGGCAAATAGTTCAACAGAAATACGTCGATAAGTTTGTCAACATCAAATTTAACGACTTATTTTTGTGGAACAATTTGCGCTTAAAACTAGAAAAGATATTGATTTGAAACTTCGGGAACCTTCTTAAGAAATCTTGCAGTGTGTCATGAATGTTATTGATTTATTATTATTTTTGAAAACTAACTTTAGGAAGAAAGTAAGATAAAGGTAGATCTCTAGATTATCGTTCAGAATTTTGGACAAGGCCTTAAGAGCTTCTTTGTTTATCGCAATTCTAGTTATTGTTAGTATAAAGCGATATGCATCTAAAAAGTCTCAAGATTCATACAAATTATATAGTGTGCAAAGCGAAAATCATTATTTATGATCTGTCTAGACTACAATTTTCATTAAAACTTTTATTGTAAAAATGAAAGCTATCTCATAAATACTTATCTTGAGTTTTTTCAACTTTAGAAATCATATTTCAAATACAAAAATATGTAGGTTAAATATTAAAAAATAACTTTGAATTCAATATGTATCTTTTGAGTTTATAAATTTTAAAACAAATTTTGATCGCGAAGCAAGTATTTTGTCGAAATAGTTTCCGATTAATTTTGATGATTTTTTTCAAATGGGTGACATTAGTTTTCAGAGAGATAAAAGATGATGAATTAATGCCTTAATTTTGAATATTAAAATTTACATTTTAAAAGAAAGAGTACCTAGTTTTAATTTGTGTAAAATGTCTCAAGCTTTAATAAATAAATAAATAAATAAGTAAATAAAGGCCTATATTTTATTCGATACTGCGCGTGGGTAAGTTTTCATGCATGAAAAAGAAGCGACACGTGGTGAAGAAAATTATAATATAAGCTAAGTAGCTTCTCAGAGCGTTCTCATAACATCTTTGTAATTTGTTATACTTGAGTATTCCTCATTAACACCAGAATTATATGCATGCAGTTACGTATTAGTTCTTAACATAATAATTGTCCAAGTTTCGTTTTTTATAAACTAAAACATAACTTTCAGATATAAACTTCTTTTTTACAATTGCACTTGGATGCAAGGTATGTAATGTTTTCATTAAATGATTAAAGTGTTTATTAAAAACAAATTTAATGGTGAAGAACGTATCTTTTAAGACAAAAGTGCACTAGAAAAGTTGATTGGGTATTTTTAAAAATTCAAGTGTCCGTGTCTAGATTTTAATTAGTGCAATAAGCCTATCAAATTTTATTAAAATCAGTCAATATATTTTTGAAATGACGCGATGAGAAGAAAGCGCAATATACACATCTAGACATTCAATAACTTTATTTGTATTTTTTGAATCTGTTAATATGGTATATATAATAGACTAAAAATTGGTTATGAGCTTTATGTATTGAAATATACAGGTTTTTTAAATTAAAAAAACGCACTTTTAATTTCAAAATACACTTTTATTTTCTTTTATGTGCACGATATTGCATATGTATAAAATTGATGTCAATAAAAGAAAAAATGCGCGATTGTAACATTGGTAAAATAATCATTTTTATCAAGTTTAAGTGAATGTGGTTTTCTAGAACGAAATATGGAAAAACTTGTATTTTCCCAAGCATGATTCGCAATTTTACGGCTTTGTAAACCTTTTAAAGTATTTTCATCGAAACAAATGCAGTTGCGTGCATCACGCAATTACCACCATCATCTTTCATTGAATCAAGATAACTTCTAGACAGAAACACCTTTTTTATCACTTGACTTGTATGTTCTTCTTAAGAATCATCAACTCTTCCTGAGGATCTCAAAAAGATTAATTAGCGCTCGTCAAATTAATACTTAACATTTTTACCAATCTTCAATATTTTTGTATACGACAGTGGCAGATCCAGACATGGTTTTTGGGAGGGGCGATACGTGGGAGAGAAAAGGATAGCAATATAATGCTGTCTCTCTCTCTCTCTCTCTCTCTCTCTCTCTCTTATAAAAATAAGCTCTCCGAATATATCCGCGCCTGGTATACAATTAGTATATTTTTACAATTACAACCGCAGTTATTAAAAAGGCAAATTAAAATGTAAGAGAAAGAGTGTGGAATGAAAGTAGGGATAAAACTCAATAAATGTTGTAAAACAGAGCAAAAATAATAAATAAAGATAAATAAGAGAAAACAAGAAAATGAAGAGAGACAATAAGGAAGTAATAATTAAGAAAAGAATACAATGAAAATTCATTTTATGAAATTTTATTATATGCCTATGAAAGTCGCATAATTTCAATATATTTATCGGAGTTGCTGAAGATCATTCTTCTGAATGTCCGTATGCAAATCTAACATAATTGTGAAATATATTTTAGAGTACATGCAATTTGTATAGCAAAGCTTATTTACTCAAAACTAATTCAATTATATAATAATAAAACAAACAACTATTTTTCTTTATATCTTGCTTTTCTAATATAATGACAGTAAATAAATTTGGATTTCTTTCAGTACATTCATTTTACAAGAGAGGAAAAGATAACGCGAAACATTTTCAATATGTAGTTAACGTAAAAGATTGAGAATTTAAATGATGAATTGAGTGAATTTTATAAGGAAGCTGACTGAGTATAGTAATGTATATTTATAAATTGTTACTTTTTTCACTATTATCGAGGAGGAATCCTTTCACTTAGATGCAAATCCGATTGGAACAATTGGTTGAGTAAAAGTGAGTACAATAGAAATGTTACAGATCTTGGTCATCTTGCCTTAACAATTGCGCCTGCTGGGCATTAAAACAACTTTCTTTGGTCTCAATGCGAAAAGCCACGAACGAATCGTTGCACCGCCAATTAAAGTGTTGCCCTGTTACACTGTTACTGTCATCATATAATAGCCGAATTACCGCCAATTCCATACAAATAAAGCAATGATTCTTAAATCATCACATTTTTTCTTATAGGCGTCCAATTCTTCCCTCCCCCACTCTATTTTCATCGATTATTACAATCTCTTTAAATGCAATGAATATTTATGTAAAATCAGTAATAATATAGAAGGCGGGATCGCAATTTTCTAAAAGTGTTTCAGATTTAAAAAATAAATGTATATTGAAGAAAAACAAACTAGAGAAAGCCCCAAATCGAACCATGCATTTTTCATAACCTGTAATTAAGAATATTTAATAATCTTACTTATAATTTTGAATCTAGCCCTGGGGTTATTTGGGGCAAACGCTTTATAGACGTACTCGATAATTTTAAATTCGCCTTTCTCAAAACTAGGTTTTTGGCATTCTGTTTATAACTTTGAATTTGACCAATTTCTCATTTGAAAGAGTCCAAAATGTCCAAAATGTATTGACAAAGAGTGCCCTTTTCATGCACTCTAAATTTTTTGGAGTGAGTTCTCACTCCACTAAGAGTGAAAACTGGGTCACTTGGTTTCGAGTGAGAGACCCACTCTAAAAGAGTGAGATTTCACTCTTAAATAGTGAACATTCACTGCAATTAAAGTGAAAATTCACTCCAAAAGTAGATGCATCTACTTATCATCTCGACTCTTTGCTTCGAGTGGATTTTCACTCTAATTGGGAGTGAAAGTTGACTCTATGTGACCCAGTTTTCACTCTTGATGGAGTGAGAATTCAATCCAAGTTTAGAGTGTGCTTTTTGTGTAAACTATCTTTTTTTGTTTCAGCGAGCAATGAACAACATGATAAAGATAGTCTGAACGAAACAGGAAGCACAACGGGTGGCGCTGTGGAAGGTGCCCCCGGGGGCAGCCCTGCAAGGGGTGAAAGGGCAAAGGAATCTGAGCCCTCGGCTCAGGAGCCTTCTTCGTCTGTAGTGCCTCCTAGATCTCTAGTTTCCAGGATACTCGCCAGGGCACGATCTCCCGAAGATCTTTTAGACCAGTCCGAACCTTTGTGAGTTGTTGACTTGTGTTTTTTAATTAATTAATTAATTAATTAATACTTTTTTACAATTGTGTGAGGGACGTAAATGACAATAATTTCAATCTAATTTAAAATAAATATTTAATTTTAAACAATTTAAATTACCTTCATTAAATAATTTGATATAAAACTGATAAAACGCACTTTAAATCGCAAACAGAGAAAAGTAAAGGAGAAAGTCGTCATTTATTAGATGAGATTTCTGATGATAAGATCCAGAAATTTGCAACTTATCCGTTATTCACTAGAATGCTCATTTGCATGATAATAAAGGCTTTCTTACGGTTTTGCTTTACTTTAGTGTTAAAACAATAAACAGCGTAACAAGTGTTGCAACAGAGTCAACAATTTTTTATCTTACCGTTATTTTTTGTTTCTATCACCGCTAAATACCTTACCTTATCATTTAATTGCAAAATTTGTAGAAAAGAAAGTCATGAAAATAAGAAATTCTTTTTTGAGAAAAGTGTATTTTTTCTCAATTTTAGTTCGCAATTATGGATCGTCCTATCGAATGTTTATGGGGAGCTCGTGGTGATAATGATGATGGCCCTTTGCCTGGCCGAGGTGATGGATACACCTGTGCCTTTACTCAGTTTACAGGTAATTCCACATCTCCACTCAATTATCTGTTAATTGAAGCAAAAGAAAGAAAAACTCAAAAAGAGTTATGAAAGATGATAAATTACAGATCCGTTTTCATTGGCTTAGTTCATGATTATTTCAAAATAAAATTCTTATCTGAAACCTAATTTTAGTCCCGCAGATAAAAACATTGAAAAACCTTTTTAATGCGCGTATATCGATTTATTTGATTCAAATTACTTTTATAATTTTCTTTTGTATTTAATTAGCATTATTATTAATAATATAATAGTTGTAAATTTTGTGTAAACTAATTTCAATCTTTTGTTTTTTTACTTGTCTTTAAATTTATTATGCAATTATTTGTAAACTTTAAAAAATTGACAAAGACAATAAATTTCGAGAATTTCAATTAAATTGCTTTGGTTTAATTTTATGAGGACAGTTTAATTTAACGAAATTAATAAAATAGAGATTTTTATGTTTTAATGGAAGAAAAAAATCACATAAAATATGAAGAAAATGTAATCTGTTCACTCGATCAAAACGTGCGATTTCTCATTTAGTGTGCGATAGTAAAACGATTTTAAAAGAAGAGAAATCTCCTTTAGGAAGTTGATTCTAAATCCGGAAAATTTTTACATTTAAAAAATGTGCATTTTTTCAAATTACAAGTAATGACTTAATATTTACTGCTTAAAATGAGATGAATAATTTCTTGCACTTTTTAAATGCCGTAATTAAATGTCTATGTTATTAATTTTTACCTGCTTTTAATTTGTACATTTTTTATTTTTAAAACTTTAATGGAATAATTTTCTTTTATATTTTGTCTTTCTTCAACAGGGAATATTCCTGATGTATATGTATATTGGAAGTATAGTCGTAATCATAAGTATCTACCTCTGGGTCTTGATAGACAGCTGTCGAAGTTTAGGAAGCGGTGCAATTGGAATCGACGATGCCGAACTGGGAGGAGCTTCTCTCACAAGATTCGGCTCTCTTAAAAGGGCCCATATTTCTAGATCAAGAACAACAACAACCAGTTTTTATATTCGAGTTGGAGCCTTACGTAAATCTTGAATTTCTCATCAAACTATTTTTCAACTGCTGAGCTTAATTCTTTTTTAATTTACAATTTCCATCGCTACCTTTCTTTCAGTTTTTGGCCTGGCGACTCTGGTTTTCAATGGACTCGAAATGGCAATGCATTCTATGATGCAAGGAGCCTCCTGTCTCAGTGATATCATTTTTGTTCATCCCGTTCTTCATGGACTTTTTACTTTCTTACAAATGCATTTTCTTTTCGTTAATTCTCAAGTGAGTGCTAGTTTTAATTTTAATGCTAATTTTCTGAAATCGCTTGAAGCAAATGAGGATTAATTCATTTAAATTTAAATTGGAAGAATAACGTCTAGTTTTATGAAATTATTAATTGAAAAATTACCAATTTTTATTTTTTAATTAATCAATTACTATTAATTTAAATTGTAAATTGTCTTTAATTGACTTGTTGATTGTTAATTGAAATTTATGGACTTTGTATTTTTACTCAAACGTTTCAAAATTGTCTGTACGTCTTTAATATTAAACCATACATATCAACTTTTGAGTTCCCTGGATTTTTTTGAAAACCCTGAAGAAGAAAATGTTTCAGGTCCTGGTAGAGAGATTTGGACTGGCAGCAAGATTTGGTTTCACTCACTTAGCAGCAACAAATATAGCAGTTTGGATTCGTTTAATAATTTGGGATTCAGCTTTAGAATGGACTTATTTTGTTCATCTTGCTCAAAGAGGGCCACAAACTTCCTCATCTCCCCTTCATCTCCGTGGATTTCCTCAATCATTAACAAGACACACGAGAGATGTCCTAGGTAACTAAAAATTAAAAAAAAGAAAAAAAGAAAACTAGTCGAAAATTATGTTCAATTGAAAATTTTTAATCAAATTTCATCTCGCCCATATTAAAAAGCTTAATATTACTTTTTTGTACTGTTCTTTGTTATTGTAAAATTGTAATGAATTTATTACAAAAATCAGCTTTGATTTCTTCATCAAGATTGAAAAGATGGTTAAAAATAAATTAATTTCTAATTTTTTAGGCCAAGGATTAACCGGAGATGACACTTACAGGACGTATGAGCCAATTTCCAAAGAACAAATTTCTCAAGTTGTAGCTTTACAAGATTGTCTGAATGGCAGCTCTTTAGGTCAATTGTGGACTTCCAGTTTGCCTTTCCTGTACCCATTTATTGTACAATTTAGGTAAAGATGGAAAAAGTTAATTAATTTAATTAGTTGTCGATATGAACATTTTTCATTATCAAGTTGTACAAGTTGGCTAAAACATAATATAAAACAGATTTTATTTGTTTATGAGTTGATTGTAATTTTTCAGTTTAATAGCAGCAGCTGTGACATTTGTAATGGGACAGAATGTTGGTAGAAACCGTTCATCTCACAAACATAAATTCCACAGCAGTGAGTATATTTTCAAAAAAGAAGTTTTAAGAAAATAGTAGAATGGAAGAGAGATTTGCAAGACCCTATTAAAGCAAAATAGGGTCTTGTAGTAAAATAATGTTTATAATCAAAATGACTGCAACAAGTTTTTCCTATATTTTAGTCTTTTTAGGTGTCGACAGTTGCAATGTATTTCAATTAACAGATATTTCTTTACAGTCAAGGAATTGAGCATGCACAACAGAGCCGGATGTGACGGTTCGAGCAAAGGCCTGTTTCTGGGAATCCTCTGCATGGTTGCTGGGATCGTAGTGATTCTCATCTTCCTTGTGGTCCGGGAAGACGAGAATTTCCCTCCATCCACACTTTCCTGGCTAACGTGTGGCACTCTCATTGCAATCTTGAGTCTAAGTGGACTAATGACTGCCAGCGGCTTAGTCCAAATTCGTCAAATGTCTGTCGTCTCGAGGGCTCCAGCAGCCCTCGACTCTCTGCTCTCCAATGTCTCCCTCTTCGGCATCCAACTCTACTCCGTCTTCACCATTGTCGTCTGTGTCTGCTGCCTCAACTGGACCGACTCTCAAGAGTCTCGAGCCAGACACATAATGCTGCTCTCCGCCTCGGTTCTTCAATTGCTGCAGAGCTACGCTCAAAGCACCCTCATGGCCGAAGCTTCCAAAAGGTCCTGCATCACCAGGTACCAAATGATGGCCAAACCAGCCAGACAGGTCATCACTTTCCTTCTCTTCAGTAACGCCGTTCTCTGGGCTTTCGACACGGTCATTATTCACAACTGGGTCTCCCAAGAGCTCCAGCTCAGGTTCTTTGGAGTTTTGGCCTGGGGAATCGTCTCCAGAATCGGACTTCCTCTCCTCATCTTCTACAGGTTTCACAGTTGCGTCCTCCTGCTTGAAGCCTGGAACAAGTGCTACAGGAGTCCCAGGGGAGACCATCCACTCAACTGACGACGCGGAACGACTCCAAGGTTGCCCTCTAGGTCCGTGAAACATGGAAACCATTATTTAAATTTTACAAGAATTATTATATATAATAATTATACTTATTGCTATTTATCTTCATTTTCCAGATCAAAATTCAACTTGCATCGGCAAAAAGTGAAGCACAAGTTGAGAAAACGACTTTATCGATCAAGCCGCAGAGACTCGCAAGTGCCACTCTTTAAAAATTCGGTCACCTTGGAATCAACTCCGTATCCTCATCCTTACATGGAAAGTGCCAGTTGGCTTTACCTGAATCCAAGTCCTGCAGTTGAGATTGACGCACCAGTGATGCACCCTTGCAATCTTGAGTACGCCATGCCACCTCCAAGAAGAAAGACCAATTTCTGCAATCACCATCATCACTGTCGTCGTCATCGTCATCGTCGCGTCGTCAGCGATCCCGGATTGAAAAGCTGCAATATTTCAGATTCCTCTGACAGAAAGCGACATCGAAGAGTTTCCAGTTTGAATCAGGGAGCCGATATTTGTGTGGGAGAGATGATGACGTATCCAAATCATGAATGCGTCATTACTGATGACTCGAAAACTTCCACTTTTAGAAAAGTGCCATGGCATCCCAATCTGCACATGCTCAAAATTCGACGACCTTGATTATTCTAAAAAACGTGCTTTACTAATAATTTCATTATTTAAAACACCAATAGAAAACGTTTCGTGGAATAATTTTAAGTTTCTAGGATGGCTACTGGCCACAAGTCAACTAGAAAAAAAAACAATTTTTTTGTCAGGGACATATTAAATATAAAGTAAAATTGAATATAAAAATATTATATACAATTTAAATTGAATTTTATGGCCACCCTGCCTTTCAAGTTTAGCCAGTATTTAATAAAATCAAGAGATTTCAAATTGTATTTTATAAACATATTTTTTGTTGTGAAAAAATATTCGTACCTTTATATTTATGTATCACAAGTGCTGTCTTCGATTAGAAAATGTTAAAAGACGTTTCTTCATTAAAATGATTTTTATTTATTTTCTATTTTTAAGTACAGTAAATAATTTCAGCGTCTTTTAATATTTTATATTTGATTTTAAATAAATTATAAAATCTGATGCTTTATGTTAAAAAAAATCTTTTAATTTCAGATTGTTGAAGCATTGTGAATTTACGTGCAATATGTAGTTTAATTTACAAATATATGTATGTACAAAATTATAGATAGATATATATAATATAATAATCTAGATTATGAATATTTTTTATTAAAATTAATTCCAGTAAACTATCTTCAATTAAAACTGCCACAATAATTGTTAAAAACTTGAGGCAGTTTAAATTTCATAACCAGCCATTAACTAAATTTATTTAAATTAGAATAAACTCTGATATAATTATTTTTACTGTTTATCTTACATTTCTATGAGACTCTATTTTATAAAAAAAAATAGTAATTTAGAAATGATTGTAATCTATATGATACGATAATAAAATATCTTATCAAACTGATGAACCTTTTTGTAATTATCCTCTTTCTTTTAATAAAAGTTTTTGATCTCTTTGAGGAAAGTAAACATTTTAATTAAAATCAGCTTTTCCTTATACACAGAATCCACAATAAAAAGGCGAGATTTTTTTATCACCTTGCTTATAAATAAAGAAAGAAAAAGCGAGAGGCAGTTCATTTTGAAAATTGTACAATCAAGTTGTTTTAATACAATTAATCCAAAGCTAAAATACAGTAATTGTCAATAATATGGACAATTTGGTAATATTCAAACAGTTTCCGAAATTCTTTATATTACATTTTTCATTTGTATTATTCTGAGTTTCCAAATCAGTAAATCGATAAATTACTCATTAAATTGATTTCAGGAAAGTAAAAGATTTGAAATAGAAAATGGAATTTTAAAGGGTTGCGAAAAAACTATCGAAACCGGAAACGCAAATTTGGGTGAAAAATTACTTCAAGTTCTTAAAAATAATGCAGATTTTGTGGGTCAGGTGTAGTATTTTGAAATATTTTTATAATAGATTGAAACAAATATATTTTAGGATTAAAAAAGCAAAAGACAAAATTAAAATAGAATTATTTTTAAAAAACAGTGAAATAAATACAAGATTCATTTTGCAGGTAGATGCAGTCACAGGTGAAGAATATACTTACAAAGAAATGGCAGACATGAGTATCAAGTGCTCATTGTGGTTGAGAGAAAAAGGGATGAAAATTGGAGACGTAGTTGGCATTTTTACACATAATCACACAACCACTTTTGTACCTTGTTTAGCAACATTGTTTAATAGAGGAGTAGTTGCTCCATCATTTTCGGGAACCAGTCTTGGTAAGCATTATAAAGATTTATATTTAAAAATTAAAATTGTTTAAATCATTTTTTTTATATTATTATTTCTTAGTTTTTAAACAAAGTTTAATTTGAAAATAAATTGAATTGCAGATAATCTGAAATACATTATCCAACTAATAGAGCCAAGGTTTGTTTTTGCCGAAGAAAGAGAAGCCAAATTAATTCAGGAAATTGTGAGAGAAGACAAGAAAGAGATAGAAATCATCACATTTACAAAAATTCTTGGATTCACTTGTCTACAAGAAATTCTTGTTGAAGAAAAATCAGAGCAAGTTTCTAATTTTATCTGCACTGAACCAATAAGTCCCGAAGATAAATGCTTCTTAATTTTTACGTCAGGATCATCTGGAGAACCTAAACCAACATTACATTTATATAAATCGGTAATGAATGTTGCTCTGATCTGTCTAGAATTAAGAATTAGTGGAAAAACTGTAGCTCTCAATACTTCTCCTTTGGGCTGGGTCACTGGTCTCATTAATATGCTCATTGATATCATAACTTTTTCTAAGAGAGTTATTATTCACGAAAAAGGACACAAGCCAGAAGAGATTTTTGGATTTATTACAAAATACAAGGTTTCATTTTCTTTTTTTTAATCAAATGCAGAATAATAATAATAATGAAAATCTTGAAAATTTAAATATCTTATATTGATGTTGAAATGAACATTCGTTCTCAGGTAACAAATTTAATTTTGGGAATAGAAAAAGTATATCAATTTTACATATCAGAAAATTGTAAAAATTACGATTTATCTTCCGTTAACAAATTAACGATTGGAGGCACAAAAATTAATTCAAAAGTACTAGAATTTCTGAGAGAATTGCTTCCTAATGGTAATTTGCAAATAGGCTACGGTTAGTAAATTTAACTTAAATTTCCTTTTATTTTGTAAATTAATGCTATTACAAACTGATTTAAGTGACCCTTCAAATTAAAGACACATTTTGGTGTCTTTTCATTTCACTTTCTAGCTTTCATTTCACCACTAAAATAAGTATAAAATTAGTTTTCTCAATTAAAATTGCATTTAAAATTTCAGGATCAACGGAACTGTTATTTCTAGCTTTTAAATCAATATTAAATGAGGAGAATGTAGATACATGTGGTTTTGTAATGCCAGGGATACAAATCAAAGTAATTGACCCCAAAAATGGAAAAATTTTACAACCGAATGAAACTGGTGAGCTTTGTTTTAAAACACCCTTCACAATGAAGGAGTACTTTAAGAATCCAGAGGCTACAAAACAGGCTATTGATGAAGATGGTGAGTTTTAACTAAAATAAAAAAAGAGTATTAATAATTATAAAAAACAGTTCATTAAAATATCATGTTTTCTGCTTAAATAGACGAATAAATTAACTTAAATATGTTACCATTTTCAAACTCAATTAGGTTGGTATCACTCAGGAGATTTGGGTTATTTTGACAATAATGGATTTGGCTACATAGTAGGAAGAAAAACAAATTCATCACCTATTGATGATAAAAATTTAATACTCTGGAAAGTTGAACGTATTTTACTTCTTCACTCGAGTGTAGTTGAAGTCGCCGTAATTTTTAATTCAAATTCTCATATTCCAGAAATTTTTGCCTTTGTCACCGTTGTTCCAGGCTCAAAGGTAAATCCAAGCTTAATATGCCGTTTAATCGTTTGCTTGCACTCTTATTAATAAACAATAGTTTCCAATCCTTTTCCTGTTTCACCGACTAATACTTTCTAACATGTTTCTTTATAAATTTCATACGTCATTTCTAAAAAAAGGCACTTCCATGACCACGTTTCTTATCTCTGTTAACCCTATTGAAAACAATTTTATAAAACCAATCAACATAAACTTGTTCCGTTTCTCCCAGGTTCCTTTTAAATGATCTTATTTTGACTTTTCAACTTGCTCCATTCTTCACCACCAAGTTTATTAACAACTACAATAATAAACGTAAAATTACATTACTAATTCCAGACAACAGAGGCAGAATTATCAAATATTATAAAATGTCTCAGTATTAATGAAGTTACAGTAACCGTAAAAATTATCAAATCGATGCCAGTTACTTTTATTGGGAAAGTAAAATACAGCGTTCTGAGAAAAATGACTGAAAGCATGTAATTTATTCAACACATTATTAATAAATAAGAATTAAATATTTAAAAAATAGAATGTAAACAAATAAAGAATATAAGAATGTACAAAAAGAATTTTTTAAACTGAAAATGATAAATTTTTTTTATTACCTAAATTCTTTACCCTTTATGGTAAATAAACAAATAGTGTACATTTTGACGTTGTATAAAAGAAATTCGGTATGAGGTACTTAACAGAATAGTTTAACATTAATGAGCTTTCGGCTTTGCAGACTTTACTTTTTTTAGCTTTTTCAGTCCATTTATATTAGTTTTTAATAGATTCCAATATGCCTGTTGGAATTTGTTTACTTCCTTGGAATGAATCTAGAATCAACACAATTATATATATATATAGAAATATAAAAATATTAATATTAAATTATAATTAAAGAACTTTCTAAAAATTCCTTTCTTTTTAAGGTTCCATACCCGTAAACCGGAACCCTATTATTTTCACTTTTCATGTCCCGAATTCAAATCGTTCTTTCTGCTAAACTATTTGACATAGAGGGCTAAAATTTGGTTCATATATGTAAATCTAAGCGTAGAATATAAAGATGAGGCCAAACTAGTACTCATAAAGCTGAAATTTAGTACACATACGTAATTTGGCATGTAGATTATGGCAAAAATATAAAGAACGGCTTAGAAGCTAATGGTCAGTTTTTTTCTTGTTAGATTGTCATTCTG
>WNHD01002373.1:0-17889 GCA_011057455.1 Ganaspis sp. Gsp50 | reverse complement strand
TAATATTTGTCACATAGGCATAGAATGAAACAACATAGAAGGTGACACGCAAAGTAGGAATTTGTTTAGTAACCATTTGGAAGGCATTATTGTCCCCGACTGTATACTTTGGTTTACGAAAAAACTTAAAAACCTCGATTAACCCTGAGTTACACGTGAACAAGAAAATAGAATTGAAACTCTCTGTTGATGGAATTCGACTAACAAATTCTGGAGATGTAAATTTTTGGACTCTCCTTTGCCAAGGGTACTCTGATCCAGACGCATATAAACCATTCCGGTGTGCATTTTTTCTGGAAAATCAAAGCCTGAAAAAACTGATGTTTATTTTGAGAAGTTTGTCAGCAAATTACATGATTTGTTAAGAAATGGGATTAACATTTCAGCCAGTCACTTTTGCGTGGTAAGAAAATGTTTTATATGTGACACACCAGTCAGAGCAGTTTGCAAAAATATTGTTGGACACGTCGCAAAATTCGCTTGTGAGAGATGCACGGCAAAGGGTACCAAAAAAGATGTAGACAGTACTGTTTACCTGTCAAGATATTGTAAAGAACGATCAGACACATCATTCTGTCAGCAAGAACAACCTCAGCATCACAACGGTCGGTCAAAATTACTGTACATTAAGCCTAATATTGACATGATTTTCCACTTTGTATTGAATTTCGTGCATTTGTGCTGCCTAGGAATAATGAAGAAATTGATTTAATTATGTCTTGGTGGGAATTTAAACAAAAGGTTAAATGTAAGAATAAAGGATATATTTTCAGATAGAATATTGATGCTGAAACCATAAATTTCTTGCGAATTTCAAAAAAATTTGGGGCTGCTAAGAAAATATTCAAAATCGAAAGCGACTGAATTTTGCTTGTTTTAATTTATTGTGGACCAATAGTTGTAAAGAATGTACTTCGAAATCAGCTGTATAAACATATTCTCCTTCTGGATGCAGTGTGTAGAATTTTATGTTCTGACAGACTGTCTTTAATGTACAACTGCTTTGCCAAAAATTATCTTAGAGCTTTTTTTTGAAGGTTTAAAGCATTTCTATGGATAATATACGCTTACGATAAATGCTCACAATTTAATTCATCTAGCTGATGATGTTTGGTTTATAAATTGTAGTCTCAATAGAATTTCAGCTTTCAGTTTTGAAAATTTCTTGGGTAATTTAAAATAAATAAGAATGCCGACAAGATCTTTAGCTCAAGTCTGCAGAAGGCTCTTTAAAGAAAAATCAATTGTTAACGAAAAAGGTACTCCATCTCCAGAGATACAAATTTTTAAAAAGAAAAAAGGAAATGTATTAAGAATAAAGTATAAAGAGTATACAATTTCTACACAGGAACCGGATAATGTTGTTATGTTAACAAACAAGAAATTCCTTCAAATAAAAAAAAATTAAAGAAACTCGGAGCAGAATCTAAATTGATGGGTTTGTTTTAAAAAAGAAAAAGCCTCTTTATGATTATCCCTTTAATTCCAGCATTTTAGACATGTGGGAAATCGAAATAACGCCGGAAAAAAGATTGAGAAGCTATTTTATTGAGGCTATAGACGTAATAGCCATAATAATTAGCATGGCTTTAAAACTGGATGGGATAAAACGTGATTTAGTTATGCCATTCCTCCATCACTAAATATGTATATTATATATGTGAGGCTCCATGAGAGAAGAGACCTTTTACTTTTTTTGATAAGGTGGATTTTGCAGCAGTTTATTATATTAATTGCGACCTTATGCAAAAGCACGAAAGGTCCCATCTCTCGTGGAGCGTCACATATTTCATTTCTTAAATGTTTTCAGGTTATTGTCACTGCGGTGCTAAACTTGATTGCCTCATTGACAATTCTTCATATCTAAGCGAAATGCGGTTTGATTTTGACATTGACATTAGTAATAAAAATAGAAAATATAACAAACGCTTTTTGAACGTAGTCGTTAGAGAGAAAGCAGGAAACGAAGCAATTTCCAAAGGGATAAAAAATTATAGGATTGAGGTGGTAAATAAGAAGATGAAGCAAGGCGATTGAGAGTCAGGATTTTTTCCAAAAGAATCGGTAATTAATATTGCAAAAGTTGAGCAGAAAAAGGCATTGTATTTAGATTCAAATCCAAGGACAGCAATCGAAAAATTGAAGTATACTTGCTGGAGTAATTCGATTCATACAATCGTGATGAATCCAATTCGAATATCTTTCTGAATCACTCATCAAACAAGGTTGTATTTTAGATATGCGTAAAAAGAAATACCGGAAATTTCAATTGACGCAACGGGAAAAGTAGTGAAACCTTTTGAAGTTTTTTATGGAATTTCATCAGGTCCCATCTTTTTGTACCTAATTGTAGTGAATGAAGTGTCAGGACAATATACTGTTGCTCAATTGATAAGTTCGTCACACATGACAGTGTCTATTTTACACTTCTTGAGCGAATGGATACAATCGGGTGCTCCAAACTCCAAAATTGTGAATTATGATGGTTCTTAAGCATTATTCGCTGCTGTAGTAAGATCATTTACTCAATACCAGTTAATTGAACAATACAACGATGCTTGATACCAAGGGATTCTTCCGACGTGTTACATCCGACTGGATGTGTCACATTTTATAAAATCATATTGCGATTTTTTAAATAAATTAAATATAATTAAAGACAATAAAGTATTTTATAATATATATAGGTCAACTAATATTATGTCGAAACGATAACAGTGCAATAAGAATTATGAAAGCAATTCTGATAGTCTCGCAGTGTCTCATTCAATGTGAAGAACAAAGACAATTTTAAGATGGTCTCATCGGTCCTATTGACGTAGACTCTGAATCAGACAATGTATCTGAAGAAAATTGCTTTTCTAGACCACAAGATAATTCTATTTTAGACACGGTAGATTATAATAATTACTGGACTCATATTTTTCAAACGACAGATGAAGAAGCTAAATTAGTAGCTGTTACTTCCACATATTTATTTTAATATGTATCTCTGAATATGACAAAAAATTTGAAATTGATGATTCAGAGGAAATGATTTGAGAACTAGGTGAATACAATCAGAAAGAATAATTTATTTTAAAATGTAATTATATTTATTCAAACTGATACACTTATATAATGTTGCGTTTCGCGAGGTACAATTTTACAAAGTTGTACTTAATATTTTGTAAATATGAGAACGATCTATAAAGATCTTCTCTTTTCGAGAATTTTTAATGATCGGATCTTTTCTGCAAGATTAGCCTAGGTCAGAGGAAAAAAGGGGCGGAGAAAAAGGGAGGTCCCAAAACCGTGGAACTGAAATGTAGAAGTGATGATTTTTAATTGGTTGGGAGTACTAGAGAGTAGGAGTTATTCGAATATTGCAAGTCTGTAGTAGGAAATACCTATGTAAACTCATTTACGAAAATCTTTTTTTTAAAAGTATAATAGTGCGATGAGCTTGTAAACCGTTCGCAAACAGATTACAATATTAAGAACCCTAAATTTTATATAATTTGTCAAGGCTTCTATAAATTAGAAAAGAATACAAAGCAAGGGCTACACTTAAAATATAAAATGTAAAGAATTTCTTTTTCATGTCAGTTATGGACCACTTCAAACCACAAAATTTTCTATGTGCCGAATTTTAGCTCAAAAAGATTAAGAGTTTCTAAATTGTGCAAAGCTGGCATTTTGTTGAGAGAACATCATAAAGTGGTAAATTTAAGCTGTTAAGTGGTTTGGAAAATATTTTAATTTTAATATTTAGTTTTAGAATCATAAAAGATAGTTCAAAAAGACTATTATCAAAACATATAATTAAAAGAAAAAACGTGAGGCAATAATGTAACGCAACAGTAGCTAAAACGAAAAAAGGAGATAGAATAAATACCCATTATGTGACTCAGCTAGTAGAAAGGCTGGAACGGGATTTTAAGTGGTTTCCGCTTTGGTCCTGTATCTCAAGAGACAAATTTGGCTACGGAAAAATTCCCGGATGCAGTGATCCTGTTGAAAGTCACATTAAAAATATGAAAAAAGATTTCTTCGCAAACTCAAATTCTGCAATGAGGACAGATGAGTTTGATGATAAATTACGGAATATTGTAGTGGCGATTCCCTCTATAAGCGATGGAAATCGACAGCAATGAGGAAAGCAATGAAGAATGTGACGAAAATAATAACCAAGAAACTCCTAAGAAAAGCAATAAAGAAAGCAACATGGAAAACGATGAGAAAATGAATGAAGAAAGAGATAAGGAAATCGATAAAGGAGGCGATGAGAAAATTGATGAAGGAACTGATAAAAATCCTAAATTTTTTGAGCCCTCTAATTTCCATCCTTTTGAATCTTTTAATATTAAAAACAATCATGTGCATGAATTGGAAATAAAAAGCACGAATAAATTAGAAAAAAGTATGCTACACTCTCATGTATTTCAATCTCCTGTTTATATTTCTACACTTTTTAAAATTCTGTCGCCTATTTTGCCTATTTTAAAATAATTTTTGTTCAATTTTATTTATTTGACAAAGATACTAGCTCTTATAAGATACCAAAGGAACTAAGTATTAATAAGGCATTTAATTAATTTCTCAAATAATCTAAAACAGTTGATTATTCAATTGGATTATTCCATATACTTTAAAGTTTTTTGAAATTCACATTTTTTACAATGTTTTAATTAATTTAATTGAGGTAAAAAAAACTCAGCTTTTATAATTTTTTCCAACTGATTCGATAGAACCATCTACAAACTTATTTAAAGTTTTTATCGATTTAAAATTTTATTAAAGTTAACTTTAAATAGATGAAAAATTAATTTGATAGTATGTTTTTATTCAAATTGAAATTAATTATAATATTAATCAATATTCAGTCCAAAAGGAAAAAAAGGATTTATCCAAATTTTTATCTATCAACGTCTCCATTAGGTGGCCGTTAAAAATAACATTTTGGAATTTTGTTCATTTCCGACCCTCATTTTGTCACAAATTGAAAAAAAAAATAGATAGGTATTTTTTTTTTAAATGAATATTTAGTGGTGCTTGTAAGCTATTGAAATTTGGCTTGTATTTTACATAGGAAACCCCGTTTTTTCGTAGATTTTCTGTAAAATCGATAAAAATTGATATTCTTTCACCGAACTATTGTGTTTCTCTTCATAAATGTTCAAAGAATAACAGACAATTATTTACATGTGGGATTTGATAAGTTCACTATTTCCTAAAGAACCCAAAAGTTGACCAAAAATAAACCAAGATAGGTTATTATTGGTAAAAAATATTAATTCTCAATAAAACGATAAATTTAAACTACTAATTATAGTTTCTATTGTCTTTGAGATTAATGATTACAATTCTGAAGTCATACTTTAAAAATTCAAAATGGCAGTGCCGGCCTTAGCACCTTGTGCGCCCCGGGGCAAATTTTTTTTTGTATATATAAAAATATATATATATATAAAAGAATTTTATATGTATATCGATTTTTCTAGTATATATATATATATCGTTATCAATTGTAAACTTTTACAAAAAGTTTATTTTGTTAATTTTTGAAAAATAGATTATTTCTTTTAATGGTAAGTCAGAACAAATTTTAACCTACTTTATATAATTAATATTTTTACATTTTTCATATTATTATATAGTATTTCAATTTATAATTTTAGAATCTGACTCCGAACTCTATGTTTTCCAACGTTAGGGTTGTTGTGCATAAGGACATGACACTTTTTTGATTTGCTTTTTAATTCTTCAATTTGGTAAGGTATTTTTTATTTTTAATTTAGTTTAATCTATTTGTATTAATTGTTTTTAACTTTTACTATTGTACTTTAATAGACTGCTTGAAGAGAAAATCATTTAGCTTTCGAAACGTTGGAGCAAAAATGAATTAAATACCATTGGACCGAATGATATCGTTTTTTATTTTCCTTTACCTTGCAATACATTTCTCGGACGTTAAAGAACTTATAATATATGTTGAAAATTGTATAAATATTTATTTTTCTTCCCTTTTTGTTAGCAAACTTAGTAATTAGTTCTGAACAATCTAAATTTTCAGTGATTTCCTTTTCAATCGAAAGAGTTGCCAAACTAGTCAATCTTTGGTTAGTCATGGTTAACCTTAAATATGTTTTAATTAGCTTCAGTTTTGAAAAACTTCGTTCTCCACTAGCTACTGTAACAGGTATTGTTAACAAAATTCGCAAAGTGATCCACACATTTGGGTATAAATCCTGCAATTTATGTCGTTTAATATAATTTAAGACATCTATAGGACCATATTTAATTTCAGAAAAAATGATTTTAGACTGATTAGTTCATCGCATAGTAAAGTAGCATCAATGTCAGAGTTGAAATTAACTGAAAGTTTAATTTGTTGATCTGTACAAAATTTAAGAAGTTCTGTTTTCTCCGGTAGATTTTCTAAATTGTATAAAAAGCCCCAAGTGTCAGAATATTCATGAAATTGTGTAAATATTTCTTTGAGAGACATTAGTGCTGTATCCGATAAGGTGTTGAAGAAATCAACTTCGAATTTTTTTTCTGGTGATTGTATGGGTTCATCCACAGTAGATTCATCAAATTGGCGTTTTACACGTCTTACTCTTTTGATTGTTGCAAATACTGGTTCAACGCCTAATTCCTGGGATAATAGTTTGGCTACATCAATGGCTTGTTTAAGTCCAGTTTTACGGTATTTTTCTAAAAAAGTACAACAATTTTTTAACATTTTTGTGCATTTAACGATGTCCATGTCTTTTGATTGCAACGTTTTGCTTATAAGATTCACTTGAAATAGAACATAATACCAGACAATTAAGGAAACAATAAAGCTGAAATCTTTTAATTGATTAGTAAGTGAAATTGCTTCAGAAGCTGTTGCAGGATCATTACTTTTTATTTCTTCTGACAAGGTTATTAAAGCATCGTGAATTTCGCAAATTTGATATCTTACTGCTTTGACGCTATTTATTTTTGCTTCCCTTCTCGTATCACTTAGTTTTTTCACTGAAATTTTTACATGTTCAGTTAAAATAGTCCAACGCTTAGCAGAAGCTGAGAATACAGTGAACAATCTTTGCAGTATTCCAAATAAAGTCATAGACTTTACTGAAGTTTGAACTGCGTCACATAATAAAAGATTAAGGTTATGGCATCCACAGGGTATGAACCAAGCCAAAGGATTTTGATCTAAAATTCTTTTTTGCACACCACTGTGTATACCTTTCATGTTGGCTCCATTGTCGTTGCCCTGACCTCTGCAGTTTTTAAGTTGAAATCCATGTTTGTTTAAAATATCAATTATAATTTCAGTTAGTCCACCACCTGTCGAATCATTGATACTGCAAAACTCTAGAAAATGCTCCTTAACTTTGATTTCATCGTCTGTTATATTAACAAATCTAATGGTAATAGATAGCTGTTTCTTGTGAGAGATATCTGTAGTGCAGTCAGCTGTAATTGCATAATATAAAGCTTTCAAGGCATTGCACTTAATTATTGATAACACTTTCTCGGATATCAAATTGATTAATTCATTTTAAATTGTTTTTCCACAATAGTGATCTGAAATTTCACCTCTCATGGCAAGTGATACGTGTTCTTCGATAGCAGGGTCAAACTTAGCAAATAATTGCACCAATCCAAGGAATTTACCATTACCTGGCATATGCAACTTATCAGAAGATCCTCTAAAACCCATATTATTAACACCTAGATACATGACAATGTTCGTTAATCTTAATAAAACATTCTGCCATCGTAGTTTTTCTTTATTAATAATTGTTTGTTCTTTGTCTATAGTTTGACCTTTTTTTATTCTTAATTCAGTTTGTATCCATTTTTGACAGAATTTCATATAGGTAATGCTGTTTTCGTAAGATTCTAACATTTCTGACAAATGCTTCCATTTATTATATCCATTAGGAACCATACTGGAACTGGAATTTAATTCAAACAGACGACAACAAAAACAAAACACACGATCTTGAGTATCTGAATAAACTAACCAACCGCAAAAATGTTCCACCATTTTCAAGCACTTTTTTAAAATAACTATTTGAGAAATGCCTACCGTTATCGTCTTTTGGATATGCAGTTTTGTTACTTTGTATAGGCCCAACATTAATTATCTGATCTACATTTTTTATACTCCGAACAACCGGCCAACAACCACAATCAGATTAATCTGTTGTCATCAATGTCTCTGCTTGATTCTTGTCTTCAAAATTCTCTTCACTTTTTTTCTCTATTTTGTCTGACTCATGATTTTCCACAATTTCCATTTAATCAATAGAGGAGTTCTCCTCAGAAATTGGAACAATTTCTTTTAAAATATCTTGTTTGGGTTTCAAATATTTTTCCAAATTCATTAATTTTAAGTCTTTTTCAAATTCGAGTTCCTTTTCTGCTTTTCTTTTTCTAAACTCGGAGCCTGACGGCTTTTTCTTTGTATAAGAATTCTGTCCTGACATTTTAAGCACCTAAATTTATATAAATAAAATAAGATGATACATAACCTGTAAGAAAATAATCTACAAATGTAACAAATTCTAACTTTTTGAAGATTTGAACATAGCATACTAAAATATTTTGACATGCATCGGAAGTTCTGAAAGTTCAAATGGACGAAATTTTGTCCTTTTATTTCTTGAAATGCAAATTTGTTAAATAGCATTTATTCATCTAACAAATATTAACTTTTATATTATCATTATTAAAAAACCATTTGTTGTTTTTAAGAATATGTTTTGTGTTTAAAAAGTAAATTGTTTGCACAAACTGTGTGTATATGATTAGAAAACAGTTAACTTCGAATCGATTCCAGCAACTGAACTTCCAATATCATTTCCAACTCGCAACCCATCCTTGGACAAATAAACCATACGTAGTTCGTGATCGTAACAGAGCATAATGCGTGTAAATTTCTAACGCTGTATCCACATGGCAACTCAAGCGCGACAAAATAGACCTTATCATCTTGCTATTTGTGTCTTTCTCCAGCGCTTGCGCTAATGTATGAATCAGAAAAAGATACAAATAGTAGGATGAAAACACTGCAAAAACGCGTGTCTTCTAAGTGTCTTATTTGAAGACATTAGACATTTTCAAAATGTCTTTTAGGGATAAACGTCTTATTTTATATGTCTTAGAGGTAAAATGTCTTAAATTTCAAGACATATTTTGTGTCTTCTGACAATAAGTAAGACATTTTGCTGTCTTCAATATGAAGACATTAAACAAAGACACAAAAAGTGTCTTCATTTAAGTCATTTTATTCCATTCAAGACGTTTTCATGTTAAGACACATGGAATTTAAGACATTTTGCAAATTCGACTATCTTCGGACATTTCCGTACACTCTCGTCTTTATAGGATTCAGGGTTGCCAAAAAGCCAACCGCAAATAACTTTCTGGTTGGTATACCTTGTGTTATTCTAACATAACCTATAATTGATATTTTTGTCACGTGTTTTAACGCCGGTCACATGTGTAGTGCTGCATTGTAAGGATTATAAGTGAAGTGAAAAAAACAATGTCTGAAATAAAAACGGTCTTTTGTAACATACTTCAAAGATGTAAAAAAATAAAATTTAAAAAAATGGGCAATGCTTCCGATTTGTCTTGTTTGCTACACGCTTTACAAAATGCAATGAAAAATGATGACTTATTAAAGTTAATGACAAAAGATAAAGTAATGTTATTACAAATGAAAGAAGGAGAGCGATTTTGTGATTTAGAACAAGACGATGACATTCCTGACAGAAGTGAAATAAGAGTGCTTTTAATAGATATGAATGAAAACTTAAACACGAAAAATGACTTGTCACAAGTTGAAGAAATTGTCGTCCCTTTTGCTCCAAGTCAGGTAAGCATAGAAACAATTATATTTCTCCAAAAACATAATTTCTATGTTGTTTACTCAAAATTCGCAATTATATAATTGTCAATAAATAATGTTTCTAAAGTTCAGAAACGTTCATTTCAACCGTTTTATTTTCGTCTTGATTTTTTAAATATATACTTTTGTAATGAAAAGAACAATTGTTTTTAAACAATAATAATATAAAAGTTAAAAATAATAATAAAAAAATAAATAAATAAAAAAGTTAAAAATAACATTTTGAGGTTAAACCTTCTAAAAAATAAAAGTTAATAATTGTTACTACATAAAATAATATCTCAGGATAAATTTAAATTTTTTAAAATAGAAGGATAATTTCATTCATTTGAACGTTCGAAGCTTTATTTTATAAGTGTACTAATGTTAAACGTAATTTTTAGGTTGTAAACGATATAGATGTGACTGCAGAAACCAGTAAGAATGAAGTAAGTAAAAATAAACTTTTTATTTTTATTTTATTTAAAAATTATGTTAATTACAAAAATCATAACTTAATAATAGCGATCTAATCCATAACCTTCATAATAAAAACTATTCCAAGAGAAATTTGTTTTTCATTTTCTATTCTTAATTTATATATTTTATTTAAATTAAATTTCTCATATAATAGTAGTGATAGTACATATTCATTGGTTTATTTTTAATTCTATAAATTAAGAATACAAAATGTTAAAACGAAATTTATTTTTCTGTTGATTTTTAGTATAAACGTTGTGCACTAAATCATCATACTTATTATTTCTTTCACAATTAAAGGAGAGATTACAATTCATTATTATACAATAATTATGTAATAAAATATGACAATAAATTATTATACTTCTATTATGTATAATTCTATTAATTCTAGGTACAAAATGACATAGATAAGAATAAATTAACTGATCTAGTTAAAACCGACAAGAGTGCAACAAGAATACCAAATAAATCTAGAGTTCCAAATCCAGCAAAACTTCCTAAATTATCACAGGAACTGTTAGATTATGTAAACAGAGATATTGTGCTACAGAAGGAAAAGTATTTCATATCTTTTTGGGCATCACACTTGATGTTTTTAACTAATGATCGGCCAACTCAAACGGATTACGCACACTTTGCTTCTACAATCGTAAAAACTTATCCAGTATTTTCTGGTGGTAGTAACGGTTATGTACGTTTTATCGAATTATTACCAATATTTTTATGTGATCTTGTTTTTCCTTGAATTTTATTATTAATTATATCTTGCATTATTTATCTAGGGAATTCTAAAGCAGCAGTTAAGTCACAAAATACGCAACATGCGATACGGAATTAAGAAGGAAGACAGCAAAAAGGGTATCAAGCGAGATTGCAGTGCAGAAGAATCTTCTTCTGAAGAAATAGTCGTTACCATTGAGTGAGTAATTAAATAAACATTCAAATCCAAATTTATGCTACAACTATTTTGGTATACAAGTTATGCTTTAAATTAAATATGAAATTTATTTTTTAGTCTTTTATAGTTACTAACTTTTCAATGAACAATTAATTTCAGAGTGCTGTTTTATATTCTTTAAAAGTTTTCAATACAATTATGAGAAAAAAGTTTATTTTCCAATATTTCGTATATTTCTTTTTATAGTTTTAAAAAAAGCTAACAAACCCATTATTAACCTAAAAAAAGTAATATTTTTTAATAATTTTTAAAAACTATAATAATTTGTTTTATATATTCAGGTTACCACAAGCACAAACCGATCAAGAAAATGCTTTAAAAGCTTTGAATAAGTGTGATTCAAGTTTAGATACACCACATATTCGACGTTTAATAAAGGAAACCATGATGGTTCGTCGAGAATGGTTAAGAAATGAGAAAATTGATCGCATCAAGGATGTGCCTGAAAAATATCCTCATTTAAAATCATCTTCATTGGTAAAGTATTGGGAAAACACAATTTAGAAAACAATCATGAAAATTGTTTAATAGATTCTAGTGGTATTCTATTTTTCAGATTGTTTATGAACTTCAATTATTACAAAACTTGGAAGATGATGCTCTTCGTAAATCGATTGAAAGTTTTCTGGAGCAGTTAGCTGCATATTTTGAGACAGAGTTGGAAACGGAAATATCGAAAGTGTCTGTTCTTCAACAATTCCATAATGAAGTAACTCTGAAGAAATTTTTAGAAGTCAACGAAAAATTATTTACAGTTAAAGAGGTAAAATTTTGAAAAATTTAAAATTAAGTTTTTAAAAATCTATGCACATCAATTATCTACCCTAAGACTTACTAACCTTCTATCGTTTCTGAAATTTTATTACTAAAAATTGTGCAGACTATTCTTATTACAAAATTGGAATACATTTTATTAAAAAATTAATTTATAAAATTAAATAAATTAAATAATTTGAATACCGAATGATAACGAATAATTAATGTATAAAATTAACTAAATTAATTAATCCGAAATCAAATAATTACCGTTTTAACTTTTTTAAAGCAAAATTCTGTAATCTGAGAATATCGGAATAAAAATTTCAATTTTGCTTTTTAATAATTATATTCAGTCAAATGACTTTGAATATCTTTATTAATTAGAATATTTGTTTCCAGGCTGGAAAGTCTGCAAAAGAATTAATATCAGCGGATGGATCTTCACCTAGGGCTGTGATTTACACAATCGAAGATGAGATTGCCTCAGGATATGTTTTTGCTGATGGATCCATAAAAATGAAGATCGATAATCCCACCATACCAGCAGTGATTTCTTGCTTGATGGCTGCATATTATACTTGGGATGTAAATTATCCTATTGCTTTTAAAAATACTCTTGAATACATTGATTTTAAAATCTTTGGTACCTCAATAAATAAAAAGTTAGCACTTGAAAAATTTGATAGAAAGTTAAATAACAAATTAAAAATACTCCCAAAATAGTCGAACAATTATATGATCGTTTAATTTATTTTTTATCATAAAATATTTTTAAATATGGAAGAGAACCGTTTCAATTTAATTAATTTGTTTAACTTTTATAATTTTCATATGGAAAGAGTTTGAAAAAACCTCGAGTTCCCAAAGATTTTCTTCTAATTTTTTAATTTTTAGAACAAACATTTATATGTACAATCAAATCTATGTACATTGAGATTTGTTTAATTTTCGTTGTTTTCTTGTAGAAAGAGTTTTCTTGTACAAGGAGTTTGAAAAGACATCGAGTTACCAAAGTTTTTCTTCTAAGTTTTTTAATTTTTAGAACAAACATTTATATGTGCAATCAAATCTATGTACATTGAGATTTTTTTAATTTTCGTTGTTTTCTTGTACAAAAAAGTTTAAAACTTTTAAAAAAAGTTTAAAAGTAATTTAATAAGTATTTTAATTATAGTAAAATCGAATTTTGTAAATTTATGTCGAAAATATGTGCAAAGCATAAGTTTAAATTAGCATTGGTTTTTATTTTAAAATTTACAAGTTTCCGCAGATTGTTTTACTATAAATAATAAGTAACGTAATAATGTATTTACAATGTTTCAATATTACAGAATTTAAATGTAAAATAAATAATTTAACCATAAAATTCAGATCTTTCATTATCTAATAAAAGAACATACAATTTCTTCTGGAATTTAAAAGCAGGAATAGGATGTGGAAAAATCAAATTTTTAATTGTGATTGAAAATTGCGAGTTATCTTCTGATTTTGCAATTTCATAAGCATTAAATTCTTCACAATATTCCAACGTTTTTGAAATTTTGTGGATAATTATTACATTTTCGTTCACGACAAACATTTCAATAATTTCTCCGAAAACTGGCAAACGTTCATCAGAACTCTCCAGAAGAATAAAATCTTTTGGGTTGTACGTTGTTCCACGAATATGTACTTTTCTTGTTCTTAGAATTTCACAATTTGGCCTACTAGCTTCCACTACATAATTATATAATAAATTCGCGTTTGGCAAATTTTCAAGCAAAACTGTATCACCTGATGAAATATCCTCTCCCAAGTCGAGAACATTTTTCGATTCGCTATTTGAAAGTGTGGCAAGCCTCGAGCACTGACGAACTTGATACCGATAAGCTAATGAGTAAGGCATATTCTTGAAATTTCGGATCACAGGAACTAAGGATTTTGATAAATTATGTGTTGCTTCAAACCTAAAACACCATTGCTGTCTAGCAGGACCAAATAATTTGATGTAAAGTGGAATGTGAACCAAAAAGTGGAATTTAGGTACAATGGTATTTGGATATAAACTATTAAATTCTGTTATGTAAATTTCTATCATTCGTGATAACAAATCAATTGTCTCGATGTGGATTTCGTAAGACAAACAGACATTTAAAATTTGTAAAAGTCGACTATGGCATAACATTCGTTTTTTGACTTCTTCTCTTTGATCAAAATAAGTCCACTCGGCTATTAAGAATGGTAGACAATGGACAAGACCAAACATTTGTGACGCACTCTGTTTCAAAGGCTTATTTTCTTTTAAAGAATCATGATAAATACAACCGGGTTTATTAGTTTCAAAATGATTAAAATTAAATGTTTCTATTCTGTCATTTAGCACGTCTACATTAAAAAGTTTTACATCGAAAATTAAAAAAGAAAGTAAGGCTCTCATTGCTATGTCACATACCCCTAAAATTAAAACGTGCATTGCGTCTTGAGGTAGACATTTCGTCACGTCAAAATTTTCTAGAGTACTAAAGGGACTGGGTCCATTTACACCATACCTAGTCTTCCAAAAATTGCTTACTCTTTCAGTTACATAGAGCTCAGTCACGGCATCAACATGATTTTTATGTGTCGTTGCATTGCGTAAATTGAATGTTGATTCACCGAAACTCAATTTCCACTCATCCCTATTAGTAAAGCAAGTGCGACAAGGACGATAAGCTGAGACGGATTCCTTAAATCCTCCCATTTCTGCCGAAGCTGGCGTGTCACCCGCTGCAAACAGTAAAGATCCTTTAAATATTTCTTCTTTGTTTTTACATGAAACCGAAATCCCTTTCTCTAAACTCCCTACATCCTTTAAAAACGGTAGCAACACTTTCACTAAGCCGTGTTTTTTTACATAATTTGATTTCACTATTGCTAAAAGATGAATAGCATCTTGCGACGACCTAAATTCTGGATGTAAATTTCCAATAGTCCAGTATATCATATATAATTTTTGTTTTTTGGAATTTGCACGTTGTCAATAACCCATTATTTTCATTTCTCGGATTTTGAATATTAAATCGAATTTGGTCATTTTTTAATGAGTTTGCTAAACTTTTAAGGAAAGGGATAATAATAGCTGAGTCTTCAACAGCAACAAGATCCAAGAACGGTGACTTTTTAGTTCGTATCCAGCGATGTGTACTTCCTATATTCACTTTTTCAGGGGGCACCATGTTGAACTTTTCTATTAAAAATTTATCCAGTAAATATTTTGAATTTACAGCAGAAAGCACATCGCTTGGTTTCAACTGCTGAAATATTTGATTTATAGACTGGAAACTAATTGAACCTGAAGCAATATCGACATTCTGCCTAATCTCAGCCTGAAAAAAATCAGAATAATTCTATCAAGTTTGGCATACCGTTTTAAAAACAAAATTATATTTATCTAACAGTAAGCAGAAAATATAATATATATTATATACATATCAAATATTCTATATTTTGATTAATTGACATTATTAATTTAATATTTAAAATAAAAAGTGTTTCAAAATTTGATATTTCTTTCTTTTCATTAATTGTAACTTTTCGTATTTATACACACGGAATTTTGAACTTAAAATATATATTATATTTATTTTAAGAATGTTTAAAATTATTTCTTGATAAAATATTTGTTTTTTTAAGAGTCAAATAATTTTTTGGAAGCATTAAGATTTTTAGAAACTTGCTCAATTAAGTAACTTATTGGTTCTTGAAAATAATTACATACATAACTTATTATTTGTTAACAAGAATTTTTTAAAATTATTTTCTTTCCAACTTAAATGTTTTTTTTCTATAATACACTTATGTAATTTATTTTTTGTACTTTCATTTAATCTTAAATTTTTCTAAATATTTTTGAAAACAATTGTAATTCATTTTTTAACAAAAATCTTATGGACCAAAAGGCTATTTATATAGTTGAATAAAATTTTTTTTACCTATATTTGTAATTTATTTTTTACTAGAGATGTGCTGATTTTCGATGTTTCAAAAATAGTTTAAATTGTTAATTAATTTCATTTTCTGTTCTCACCAAAATTGTTCCAGAAAAATACTCCAAAAAATCCTCCATTCCGGAAATTATTTCAGTGAGAGCCATTGTAGACGTGCGATATGTTTCGCGGATATTAATTAAAAATTGAGCGAATCGTGCTTGTATTTCCTCAAACTGCGTGGTAATTTCAATTCCTTAAAAAATGTTGATTCTAATTAAATATATATAACACTAAATTCATGTATAAATCAGTTGCATTTATTAAATGAACATTATCGAAACATTTTCGAATTTAAAATAAAACTTTCTATTCAAATATGGTATAAATTAAAACTTATATAATTACCTGGATTTTCTTCCTCATTTTCATCATTTTCATCATTGTGCTCTTGTGCTGTATCAAATTCATTTAACACGTTGGCACGGGAAGGATGACTTCTTGAAACATGTTTTTTAAAAGATCTCCACTTTGTAAAAGTGACACCACAACCACGAAATAAACATTTTATTTTAAAACTTGGATCGTTTTTGTGATATTTAATCACATGTTTAATTATTAATTCAAAAGAATTTGCTTTGTAATTGCAAACAGAACATAACGTTTGGTCCATTGTCACACAACAAATCAGTTTTTAGGTTATATATTCTGCGTCGTGTTAAGTGCTTAAGACACTTTTTATGTCTAAAACGAAGACGTTTTTACTGTCTTCCTACAAGACGTCAAAAAATGTCTTAAAAGTGAGGACAAAAGTGTCTTCCACCAAGACACTTGTTTTTGTAGTGAAGGTATATACAACGCAGTGCTTCCAGAAAAAATGACACAAATACCACAAATATTACTAGGAAAAGGTATTATAGAACAAAACATTTATGATGTCCTTCAGAGAAGACCAAATTTTTGAACAAAATATAATTTTCTGTATGTAAGTCCTAAAATTTGAGAAGCATTCGGCATCCCCCATGATCCCGCGCCCCTGGGCGACGCCCCGGTCAGCCCCCCTCCCTAAGGCCGGCACTGACAATTCGAATTTACAAAACGTGTTTAGTCTGAAAAATACATAGTAATTGAAATTTTGAATTTATTCAAATTGTGCTAAATTGTGCTAGCCTAGCACAAAAGTATTCCACTACAACTTTTTCCTATACAACTAATTCCTAAAGAAATACACTAACTGTTCAAATTTACAAAACGTGTATAGTCTAAAAAATACAAAGGCTGGTTCCATTTCAATTCATGCAGACCAGCAAGGCTGGTTCCATTTCAATTCATGCAGACCAGCTAACTTCATGTTGTAGATTCAACTGCCCCTGAAATATGATATTCCTTATGAAAAATAAGGTGACACGTATTTTTTTTGACACATTTTTTATTTTTTTGAAAATTTTTTTGTGAATAGAATCTTTTAATTAAAAAAATCAGAGTATTTTTTATATATTTCTTAGGATTTTTGAAGCTTTTGTTTGGTTCTAATTAGAACCAATAAAAAACATTTATTATTGCAGAAGTTAATTCAATTTCTATATAACACTGCAAAATACACATTTTTAATTATACCTAGCACAAAAATTGACAAATAGGCTTCAATAAGGTCTCATTTCTCTCAAAATTGTATTGCTTATTAGAAAAAAAATTTTATACTTTTTACTTTGCAAGTTTAAACACGTTTCTCATTCATCAAAAAAAGGGATTATCTCTCAATTCTAGCTGGTAGTGTATGGACGAATAAAATAATTTTGTTATTCTTCAGGGAATAAATATTATTTAATTATTTTAAATAAAATAGTTTTTCCAACGCCTGCACAGGA
>WNHD01002372.1:0-15176 GCA_011057455.1 Ganaspis sp. Gsp50 | reverse complement strand
AGACATATTTGGTGAGTAAGACACAAAAAATGTCTTAATTTAAGACATTTTTGCCCAGACAAGACACTTTTGTCCCACTTTTAAGACACCATTTTTTGCGGTGTAAGAATAAAGTAGATTAGATCCAATGCATTTTTGCATTGAACCAAGAAAACTTTTTTCTCAGTGGAATGTTCACATGTATATTAATATAATATTCATTTGTAATTGTTGTATCATTTGAAATTGATAAATTTGAATATTGGATTAACAATTTTATTAACCGAAATCCTCTAGTTCAAAGAACATTTCATATTCAGGAATATAAGAATTTGCTTAATTTTCTTTAAATTGTTATTTATTGCTGTAATTATACAGACAGAAAACATATGTGCAGCGAATAATCTAACTCTTCAAATCATCTGCAGATTTATGCATAAATAAAGACTTTCACTGCAAAAGTATTCAGTTCAAATGTCAAAATCATACTAATTTTGCATACAATAGCGCATACAGAAGAAGCATACTTTTTTCTAAATCTTTAAATTATTTTCTAATAGTTGAAAATATCAAAACAAAAATGTCGTACGTTTTATGTATATATACGTTTAACATAGAGAAAAAGTTAGTTTACATTTATACTTTTCGTGTTGCATCATTCAAATAAATGAATAAGGTTTCTTTTTTCTTATTGTACAGAAAAATGTTATGTATTATGCCCTCGTTAGTTGAAAAATTCGTACAGACCGGTTAACGACCGAGATAACGGTGTACAGGGCTCTGATGAGTAGCGGTTTGCCTACCTTTGCCTAATGGGCGTTCCTCCTTTGAAATCTTGTCAATGGGGTGTGTAATGGCACGCGAACACACTTTATGTCATTAAATCGTACACTACATCTCTTAAATACATAACATTGCAATAATTTCACGTAATTTAAATAAAGATTGTAATGTAGTTATCACCAACACAAATTAAATATGAACAAGCGCAATTGCACATTAAGGCTTTCTTAACGACTTAATGTAAGAAATAATTTCACATCTCCGTGTAGAAATTGCCTTTTGGCCCTATATAGTCGAGTAGGCGATGACAAAATTCCTACATTGAATATTAGTAAATAAAATCTCTCTTTCAATCAAAAAATAGAAACTAAAATATATCATTTTCTACAGAAAAACTACATTTAACTCTTCATTCTTCTTTCAAAAAAGAGAAATAACCTTTTTATCACTATACAAATTGCTTTAGAATTTAGAGAATGGCTTTAGAAAATGTTTTTCTGTGTTATAATTAACTTAGAGTTTCCTTGTGTTAAACACCGAAGTTGTAATTGTAATTTAATTTTTCTAATTTGCGTAGAGCAGCCACTATTATGCAATACTTAGAAATAATTCTAAAAATAAATGTACAATTTATCAGTATTTTCTCACTCTATAGGTTTGACGCAAAAAAATAATCGAATATCGAATAAGAGCGGGACTTTTTGATTCATACGATATTGACTTATTCGCACGACTAACTTGACATCCGATTTATTCCTTGATTTATTCTTTTCAGATATATCCAAGCCTGAAGGAAGAATGTTCAGTCTTGGGTGGTGCTACACGGAAGGTCACAAGGTATTATACATACACAACTTATGTATTTGCTATTATATTCCCTGTAATATTGAAACTCTATTCTGCATTTCAACGCATATTTTTAATCAATTTTCTTTTCAACAAAAGTTTAAATCTATGCGGTGACGTAGTATTTTGCAAGAGTAAAATAGAAATTGGTGTTAGCAAGGCCAGTAACTTATTAGCAGAAAAAGAGAAAAAGAAATATCACAAGAAAACAATATAAAGAATGAATAAATGAGGCCAAGATCATTACATAATACGAGTTTCGAGCAAAAGTCAAAATAGGGCAAAATTAGACTCTAAAAGACAGAACTATATTATTTTGCATAAATGTATTTATCACATTATATTGTGAATTTATTGACGAAATTAATTAAAAAACAAAATTAAAATACAGTTTTTTAAAATTTATTGTTATGGTTCTTATTGGTTATCTATTTTTACATTACTTAAACCGTCTTAAACCGTTTACATCTTAAAACCAAATTGACTGAAAGTCAGCCAAATTTATGCCTTAAAAGAAGATCAAGTCAGTTTTATTTCTTAAAATCAAACTCTTCACTGTAAAAACAAGTGTCTCAATTTAAGATGTTTTGTCCCCACTTTTGAAACGTTTAATGTCAAAAAACACGTCAAACGTTCCAAAAGTGAGGACAAAACATCTTAAATTGAGACACTTGTTTTTACAGTGTTGATGCTGAAATTTAGTTGAAATTGGATCTGATGTGAACGGGTTCAGTCTAAAATGGTCTGAAAGTAAGACTTCTTTTTCACAGTGTAATGTTGAAAGAAAATATATCTTTAAACATATAATTAAACATATATGAATATCATATAACATATATCTTTAAACATATAATTAAACATATATAAATATCAAATAACATATATCTTTAAACATATAAGTCTATAGGACTTTATACCGTTGGAACTTACTATAATGATTGTTTGAAAGCTTTGTATTGTTTCACACAAGTCCTTATGCAAATCAGAATGAAATCGAATGACTTTCTTGCGCGAAAACTGTAAGAGATAAATCCAAGCTGACAATAAGTTAAAAGGCGGCAACGGACTCGACCTTACATGGACATATGTATACACATTATGTATTCTCATGATCGCGATGCGTGACTTGGTTTGCACCACGCGAATCACGTAATTCCTGTTCCTTTTGTATTAAAATACGTTTAAATGTATTTTCTTCACAGTAGATTAACTTTTTATTCTCTCCTATATACTAATGCACCTTTTATTCTTTTCTCATTAAAAAACCAAATATTTTTTACCCTGAAATAGCTTATTTTATTCTATTCTCATTAAACCAAACACTTGTTACCCTGAAATAGTTTATTTTATTCTATTCCCATTAAAAAACCAAATATTTTTTACCCTGAAAATTTATTCTCAATTAAAAAATTTGTGTCATTAAATGTCATAGAATTAAGATTGCGCAAATGGTAATTGTATACTTATTTTATTTGCGTGGCAAAACATAATTTATAAACTCAATCTGCAGGCACGTTTCTAACAGTGTATAACATATATTCAGAATATATAGTCAACTTTATTATAATGAGATTGGCCAAATTGTCACGTAGGAAGCAACCAGAATATCTTCCTACGCGACTGTATCATTTGAACAAATCTACTAATTCAAATTAGTATGTATATTTTTACTCGCTTATTCAGATTTAGAGTATATTATTTTACAGAGAGATTTATTGTATAATCAAAACTAGTGTTAAAAATTCATATGAAAAAGAAACATCACTAAAAGTGTTGAAAAGTAATTATTTTGCTGAGTTTTAGATATTTTATAAGTTTTGCTTTTATTTTCAGTTCGGAAATAGGATACGCAGGGTCACCACCCTTAAATAGAGGATACAGCATGGACTCAACAGACAGACCATTTCATCCGAGCGAATGGGTGGATGTTAATCTTGAAGTTCCGAACACACCCAGGGCATGCTCTGCTTTTGAAAATTTAACAATTGACACCAACCTCCATCCAGTAACTACCAGCTGTGAGTATACGTACATTTTATATTTGTGTTCAATGTTTCTTTTTTTACAAAAACTACACAAAAACAAGTGTCTCAAATATGGGGACAAACGTCTCAAAATGAGACACTTGTTTTTGCAGTGTATTGATAGCTTCAAATTTTAGTATCCTTTAATCTTGTCAAACTTTTAATATTCTCAAACTTTTAATAATCTCAAACTTTTAATAATCTCAAACTTTCAATATAATGTTAAACTTTTAATATAATGTCAAACTTTTAATATAATGTCAAACTTTTAATATAATGTCAAACTTTTAATATAATGTCAAACTTTTTTGACATAATAACAGGTCCAAATTTGATGGAAAGTATGACACCTGTTCCTCCTCCACGAAAAAGAAAGAGAAATAAAGGTCGACCCCTGCCTCCCAAGCCGGATGACGTCATTGAGAATCATCGCCATTTACAGTCTTTCTCCTCGAATGAAGAACCTCTGTATTCTTCAGTGTCCAAAAGTACTCTCTTTCATTCTCAAGACTCGGAAATTAATTCAAAGGAAGTTTCAGAGTGCTTGGAGGATCCAAAAGAATTGAAACAAGTATTTGAACACAAGGTCTGTTATTTTCTTGAAAGAAATATAAGTCCATTTTTCATTCTGATTAATCAAGTATTTTTCACTACATTAGCAGAAAATAAAACAGTAACAAAAATTACAATTTCAAAGTGCTTATAAATTTGTAAAATTTTGCTTATCTTGGAAATATTGCACCAGCGCAGCGGCATCATCTATCTTTCGTCCAGAAAAATAAGAAAAGAGAATATAAAGTGGAAAAGTGGAAGTAATGAAAGTTTTCTAACTACTCGTATATATCGTCTTTTATGAATAGTTTGCTTTATAAATTCAAGTGTTGCGCTAAATTTTAATTATCAGAATCTTTTATTTTTTTATTTTTTTATCTTTTTATCTTTTCCTTTTAAAATATTTGAAGATTACGTTTTTAAAAGTAATGTTATACAAATATATTATTAAAGTGTGCAATTAAGAATTTTACAATGAAAGGGATATGAGAAGGATTATTATTTGTTACTGGAAATAGAGTTATACAGAATTTGAAATAACTCTAGTATTGATGATAAAGTTTTCAATCTAGAATTTCGGAGCTTCATTGGAAAAGTTAAGAAATCTTCCTTTTGAAATGCAGGTGAATGGCACGGGAAGGATAATTTCAAGCGACGTAGTGTCCGGAGGAAGATGTTTTGTCGATAATCGAAACTCCCGAATTTCCGACGTTAGAAGTCAGGAGGATGAACTTCATGAAGAGGAATATGAGAAATTCTCGAGTAGTTTATCGATTCACAACGCTTCGACTCTAAATCATACCAACAAAGATTCCAAGGATTCATTCAAATTAGATACATCCAAGGAAAAGAATAGTAGTACGGTCAGTTTACCAAATTACAATCAAGTAATAAGGGACAATACTGAAAAAAATAATTCGGAAAACGGGGATTTGAAAGTGCTTTCTGAAAGAAGATCAATTACCGGCTCATTACCACTTGAAGACGTCATTTCTCATTCCAAGGTTCATTTCTTCTAATTACTTCTAATCCATCGTTTAATATAAAAATATTAAACGATCTAAGTCAATAAATATATATCTAATTACTTTTATATTAAACGATCTAAGTCAATAAATATATATATATTTACAAGATTTTGACTTTATATTTGGTTTTGATTTTATACTTGATAAATATTGATTTATGACGAAAATTTATTTGCAGATTTATGACGAAAGATTTGAGGACATTGTGTGGAGAGCAGATTTTGAAGGAATGAAAGTGAATAGATTTAAAAATGATGATGATAAATTAAAGGTACGATAATTACAAAGATAAAATCATTTAAGTATAGTAAAATGGGTAGATTTAAATTGAAGATAACGGAAATTGAAGATTTTAACGGGTAATACTTTATTTTTAAATTAATATAAATTTGAATCCTTTTTATTGAAAAATTCTTCTCTGAATTTTTTGCAGATCTTGAATGGGATTCACTCAGAGAACGAGGTGGACTTTAACGATGTAAAGAATCAGGAGAAGGAGGGAAAATCCATCTCCAAAGCAAATATTTCTCCTAACTCTGGAGGCTTAAATTCCTCGGAGACTTTGAAAGATTCTTTGATAACTCAAGATGGAATAAAAGCCTCAACTCCAATCAAAACCATCCATGATATATCAGGATCCTCGGGAAAATTAGAAACGTAAGTTTATCAATGATAGATGAATTTATGGAAATGAATATTTGAATGAATGAATGAATGAATGAATGAAGAAATGAATGAATGAATGAATGAATGAATGAAGAAATGAATGAATGAATGAAGAAATGAATGAATGAATGAAGAAATGAATGAATGAATGAAGAAATGAATTACTTGAGTACATTTGTCAGAAGAAATGTTATGATTTTTCTTGGTTCTATTTGTGTATGCATATATACCATTGCAGTTCTAATTTATCTGATTATACACCTGCTCTTGATTCGCCTGCGAGTAGTCGCGAAGAGCAAAATAAGAACGTGGGAGACGAGTCGAGAAATTGTTTATTCTCTGACACTTTTAATTTGCACAGTCAAGTTTTTTATGAGGCTGAAGAAACTTTTCCAGTCAAGGATGGTAAGAAGAATTTACGTTATTTTAAATAAGAAAAATGTTAAATATTCGAATCTGATTAACAAGATTTTATTTTTAATTAATTGGGAATTTGACAGTTGTGCATACAGCTACATACAAATTAATTAATTGAAAAAGTTTCTCTAATTTGAAATTAGTTGCGATGATTGAATAAAATTCAATTATTGAAAAACAACTGTTCGTGTATGATTGAATAAAATTCAATTGTTGAGGAACTGTTCGTATATGATTGAATAAAATTCAATTGTTGAAGAACTGTTCGTGTACGATTGAATAAAATTCAATTATTGAGGAACAACTGTTCGTGTACGATTGAATAAAATTCAATTCTTGAAGAACAACTGTTCGTGTACGTGTCTATAGCTAAAATGCATAATTTCATTTAGCAGGTGGTACCAAGCAAAGCTCTCAAGAAAAGAAATCAGATTCTGAGGAACCAGGCAAGATTTTGAAGCGTAGCTTATCTAATGAAAGTGAACCATTTGATAGCTACGAGGAAAAGGAACTTGCTCTTGAATTTCAGCATTCTCGAGTCCACAGAACCATTTCTGAAGAGTCCTTACCCATAGAAATGCTAGAAGCTGTAGATAGTGATTTAGATAGAGTAGATGACGATAGAGATGATGACTTTTTTGAGGAGAAAACAGCCAAGGATGTTCAAAATAGAATAACGAAGAATTCCACTATTACTAAAGAGAGCAAGGACATTGTAACAACACCTCCAGCAAGTCCAGAACCGAAAATTAAAGCTGAAATTTTTGAGAATGATCATTCCACTTTATTAAAAGTTCTCCAAGAAGAAGCTGCCGTTGCTGCAGAAAGTAATCTCAGTTCCATGACACCAAGTCTAACAGAACTGGAGGTCGCTCTTTCAGACATGCTCGAAAAGAAAGACCAACATGAAGATCACGATGAGCTGTTAAATCAAAAGGATTCTCTAAATGACTCTCTGGAAATAAATGAACAAAATTCAAGGTCCAAATCTGTCGAGTCAAGGTGGTCGGATAAATTGATTGAACCCTGCATTATTCCTGTTGAAAAAGAGAAAACGTTTAAGGACAATACTGATAGAATTTATGACAAAGATACAAACCAATCGGAAATTAATTCTAGAGATAAGGTAAAGATTGTTGCAGTCGAGTTAAAAGACGGATCAGTCATCAATAATACTGACATGAGGAGACCATTGAAGGTGGAGAAAGAAATTTTAAGCGATTTGTCGAAAGACAATGTAAAGAGTTACGATATCTTGAGTTTTGCATTTATTGATTCCAAGACTTCTGTGCTTGACGATACGCCTGAAAAACCAAGCAGATTACATCGTATCAATTTATCCTATTCGGCTGAAAATGATGGAAATGCACCTACGCCTCCTCGAAGAAAACATCGAAGTGGATCGAGTATTCTCAAAGAAAACGTTTGTCGAGCATCAAAAAATGCAAGCAGAGAGGAAGGTGACTTTTACGACAGGCTTATTTAACGTTTTCATTTTCACAAAAAGTAAATCGCCCTTCTTTTGTTGTGAAATTTAAAGTAATTTTGCGATATTTTAAGGAACAACCTTTGCTTTTTTCATGTTGGATCGCATGTCTGGAAATTCAATGTGTTCATTAAACTTCTCAAGTTTCTTCAACAACTTGTGTAGAATCTAGGAAAGTTGAGCTGAATTCGGAATAGCGTGGAGACGTTTAAACTTTTTAATGAACTAGTAGAACATACACTAAATCGGCTAAAAAACATGAGATTTCGAAAATCATAAACTCGACAATTTTATAGTGGACAGAAGAAAATAAAGTTCAGCATTTAAAGATATTTAAAGATATTTAAAGATGTTTAAAGATGTTTAAAGATGTTTAAAAATGTTTAAAGATGTTTAGAGATGTTTAAAGATCTTTAAAAGTGTTTAAAGATCTTTAAAGATGTAAAATTCATTATACTAGTCGACATCTCGAGTAAGTTGCAATTTATTTTTACGTAATGTGTCAATAAACACTTGGGTGTTTGAGAAAATCAAGTCTTAAAAGTGTCGACATGTTATAGTTATATATACACATATAGATATAGATATAGCGTGTACTAGAAGGTGCTTGTGCGACTGAAAAGAGTGTAATATATAGAATTATAAATAATATAAAAATTGCATATAGTACTCCTCATAAGCAGATATTAATATAAGTTATAAAAGAATTAAAACATTGCTTATCCATTTTGTTTAATTTCTATATAAATCTAGTTGTAAGCATCCTTAATTTTCTTAGAAATGTAAGTATCAATCTTGTCCATAGTGAGCTCATTTTCTATTATATCACTGTCTTGTCAAGTCCAAAAGAAAGAATAATATAATTCTTGAGAAGAAGACTGTTTGAATCCAAATGGCCAAATATTGAAGCAATTGACAAAAGGTTTCTGAAAAACGTAGCCCCATGAGTCAAATATCTTCACTATGATCACAGAAAAAAGAAAGTCTTAAATCGTTTACAATCAGTTAATTTTGTGGTTTAAAACAAGACTAAGTCATTTTTTGAATCAGTCCAAATTGACACTTATGTAAGCGAAAAATGGGCTGAAAACAATACTTCCTTTTTCAGTGATGGTACGAAACTTAAATTCGTTTTGCACCGAGTAAGCTAGCCTGGCATTTTCTTGGCGTGGTAGGCACGAGACTCGACTTACGCCGAGCGATAAAATTAATCTCTTTTAGGTCCAAAAGGTGAAAGAAGAAAAGAAAAAAAAAGTTACACTTTGAGGGAGTGCAAGGAAGAGCAAGTATAGTAGCAGTGGTAGTATAGTAATAATAGTATGTACAAACTCCTACAGGGGTCGGTTGTCTTGTTTAAATATCACCTTAATCTCCAAACCTAAAGCTCTCAAGCTATTTACGTGCTAACTTAACCACTAGAAAACCCCAAAGTTTGCTACAAGCTTCGTCAAGGGAAGATCGGCCCACTGATATCCTTATAGAGATTAACTAGTGACGAAAAACTAATTAGGCAGTATGCAGAATAATTACCAATGACTTTAGGTGTTTCCCCTTTTACTAAGAATATCTGCATAGCACTTAATTAGTCTAGTAAGTCCCGCTAAGTATTTAAAACCTAAAATCGCCTAGAGAGCATTGACTATCTAAATAATTGGCCCGCTCTATAAATTTTACAAACCAGAATGTTTCATCCTCTTGCTTTTAAAGTTTCTCCAAGTAACAAAATTTAAACAGAAGCTACTCTTTCTTTTCCGAATTTTCATTTGTCGATTTCTTAACTGATTAAAAGATTTCTCGCATTGCCTACATGAAACGATTCTGTAGAATAGGCTCCATAGAGCGCTCGATATAGAAATTCGATATAGAAATTCGATATAAAAATTCGATATAGAAATTCGATATCGAATTCAATATCGAATTCCATGTAGAAATGTTATAAAATTTTATATTTAACATTTTCCAGAACCAATATGGAATTTCTATATCGAATTCCATATCGAATTCGATATCGAATTTCTATATCGAGCGCTTTATGGAGCCTATTCTATAGAACCTTCTCATGTGGGTGATGTTTTTCAGAATCTGTTTGCTAATTATAAAAATGAAATTAATTTCTATAATACTTAACTTTTTGCTTCCTCATAGGGAAGCATTGTTTATACTTATATAAGTATTTATATAACTTTATTTATAAGTATTTATATATATACTTATATAACAATAACACTTGTTTCTCAATAAGATTTTAAATCAATAATTTGAATTAGGAAAATATTTCAACAGATTTAGATTTTATTTCTGACTTAAGATAATAAGTCTGTGAAATTCAGACGTTAGATACTTTTAATCATTTCTAAATTAACAAAAATATAACTCAATTTTAAAAAATTTATAATTTAATAAGTATAGGTTTTACATCCAGTTTTTAACACATTGAATATGAATCAGGAATAATTCTGGATTACAAAACATTGTGAAATTTACTATTATTTGAATAAGGGATATAAATTATTTGATTTACTAAAGAGGAACTATTTAAATTAAAAAAAAAACAATTAAAATATTAAACAACAAAATTAAGAAACAAACAGATCTACACAAAGAGTAAAAAGTAATTCTACTTGGTTGGATATCTTTAGTTATGTACCCTGAATGCTCTTGTCCAGAATAAGAATGACAGAGTTGAGCGGGTTACATATCTGCAGGATAAAATACATGCATCTATACTGAAAACCTGGGATCAATTTGAACCACATGAGTCAGGATTACAGAACAAAAAATCAGATAAAAATAGTCGGATATAGGTTCAGGCTTTTTCTTAAGGTTTTCTTTTTCTGGGATAATTATATTCTGCAGTTGTTACTTTTTTTATATACGGGATTTTATAAATAGGATAATGAAATAACACGAATATGTCAAATTAACACAGCTATTCATTTAAACCAAGATAATTATCCAGCATTTCTTTCAACACAGGAACAGAAAATCTTTAACTGTATCTTCAATATTTCTGGTTATGAAAAACTGTACTATTCTTATGAGACATTACTTTTCTTTTAGTTGTCTTGCTTGACAAAAAAAACTGAATTGAAAACTTATCTTGAGACATGCTTCGAATAAAATACAAGTTTTGAGGGTATGCCGAGATTTTCAAATCGATTTAGTCCCTTCCTTGAATGTTATTCTTCAAGAAACAGTCACAAAAAGGTCTTACTGTCCAAGGGTCGACAGGTCGAGAGAGGAGGGAACGAAAACGAGGGATAGAAAACATGAGCTGAATATTTATAATGTACTTACATGCAACTCATAAGATAGTAAGGGTAGTTGATGCTTTTTCTTACTAATTACATAGAATCGTCTTTAATTTAAATTAAAAAAGAGAATGGAGTATTTCCTGTTATTTACATGACAATATTTTAATGCAACACAAAATGTACTTTAAAATTAATGACACTTCGTATATACTTGTTTAAATGCAATATTTATACATTAATTTTGTTTCATTACAGAAAAGTGCACAATATTCAGTATGAAGTAAAAAATACTAGAAACAAGTTTTTTTTATGTGAGAAAACAAAAATACAAGTACTTGGCAGATTGTCATTTCGAACAAATAGCTCATTCTGTTTTATAATCTTTTATTACTTTTCTCTTTTCTTTTTTCTTTTTTCTTTTTTCTCTTTTCTTTTTTCTCTTTTCTTTTTTCTTTTTTCTCTTTTCTTTTTTCTTTTTTCTTTTTCTCTTTTCTTTTTTTCTCTTTTCTTTTCTCTCTTTTCTTTTCTCTCTTTTCTTTTCTCTCTTTTCTTTTATAACTCAAACAATAAAATATATGTCAATTTATTTTACATTTTTCAAATTCTCGCGGAATTTATTTTTTTATACATACTTAATGTATATGTGTAAAAGATGAAGGTAGATATGTGCTTTGGAATAGTACAAGTAGTTTTATCCCATTAATTTATTCGTTAATTGTCTCATGATCATTAAGAAAATCTAACTCCTCTTTCGTTTAATGTAGGTAGGTGATTCTACTATTATTCTTCTACACTTGAGGGTGAAATTTGGCTTGTAGCTCTGATAAGCCTGTTTATTAAGGTCATTTTGTATTTAATAAGCTGAAACCACCACCTTTTTGTCGTTTGTAAATGGTAAAGCCTGTCTCATTCTTCGCATTACGTCATTCGTTAGGGTCGTGGTTTCATGCTGACCAACTTTTATTAGATCGGACCAACCGTTAAGCTCAACAAACTTTTGCTTTCGAGTTAATGAGAATTTGTTCAATTTAATTTTTTTTAAATCACTTAAATAATTTGTAAATTAACTGAAGGTACTAATAATATAAAGTTTAGATATAAATAATATAAAGTTTAGTTATAAATAATATAAAATTTAGATATAAATAATATAAAGTTTAGTTATAAATAATATAAAATTTAGATATAAATAATATAAAGTTTAGATAAAAAAGAACTTGTGCAAGAATTTGCACTTTTTTACAATGAAGCGAGTTTTTATCTATTTCTGTTAAATAAGAAGTTGAATGGTTTGAAAAGCAGCATCATAACGGAAAATCAGCATTTGTTATAACAGACCGATTATTCATGATTAATATTGATTATTTATTAACAATTCTTTATTAAGCGCATCAATTTCTTTTTCTTCGTGCAATATATGTGTAAGTGTAAATTTACTATATGCATATATAAATATTACATACATTTTTTGCCTAAGGCAGAAGCAGATAGTACAGTGTAAAACGAACGAAAACATAACTTTTCTTGATAAAAAGCTTTTATTACTGGTAATTAGGATAAGCTTGCGCAAAGTTTTCTTTTTCGCTTCTCTGACCACCTTCGAGGCCCTTTCGTACCAAAAACCTCGTTAAAATTATGAATAAATGTTAACTGTCATGTGGCAAAAAATTTCTTTAACAAAATTTACTATAGATCCAAACTTGAAATTTGATTACTAATAACTCAAAAATTCAATTGAGATAACAATTTGTTATCTTTATATTGTTTATTTATATTGCTTTTATATTGCTTCCTTATAGAGAAAGCATTGTAATTTTTATATTGTTTTTATATTTTATATTGTTTTTATATTTTATATTGTTTTTATATTGCTTCTTTATGGAGGAAGCATTGTAATTTTGCTTCCTTATAGAGGAAGCATTGTTTATATTGTTGTTATATTTATATTGTTACTTGTTTAGTTTTAATAAAATGTACGCATTTTTTGTTAACTATTTAATAATAAAAAATGCACACAATTAGAAATGTATTAAAACTTTCAAATGTTATTTACACAGCATCGTTTCTTTCCATTTTTCGGATGTGCAACTTGGCAAGAGTTTGGAAGCAAAGTAAAGAGATTATTTGATAATATTCAAAAGGAGAATGCATATGGGATATCAATTTGAATTTATTGAAGATTTCGAGTGAACCTCTTGGGGTAGTCTGCCGCAAAGTGGCGTTTCCTAGCAAATCAATATGGATAATATCCGTGGTAGGCAGAATTTCTTAGCAAGTGTCATAGTTTACTTTAGATATGAGTATGCATACATATATGTGGACAGTATATGAGTTAACAGGGTGGAAGCTATTATTCCTAAATGAAGTTATGAGGCTGGATTTACCAGCTTATACTCCCATAACGACAAAGACCTCTGCGCAGACTTGGCATTATAAGCAATTCTCCAAAGTAGGTGTACAATCTGCTATTAACATTTATTAATTTTAAAGGAAAGAATTTATCGAGCTTTCTGCTCCAAAGATAATATATACAGTAAAAACACTATAAATAAAATAATTCCCATCAATCTATATAGATTGATGGAAATTATTTTCTAATATTAGAAAAATTAAATTTTTCGCTACACCGAGGGAAAATATAAGCAACGGTAGCTTATAAAATATAAGTAACGGTAGCTTATAAAATATAAACAACGGTAGCTTATAAAATACAAGCGCAACGGTAGCTTATATTTCCCCTCAGTGTATATATTCCACAAAGGAGAGTCATATGGTGCACAGATCAAGGATTTTAGAAGAAAGGGGATCGTAAAGGTTTGGTAGGCCTTATACACCAAACGAACATTACATTACTCCAAGAACGTTACATTACATTAGAGCAGTGCTAATGTGCCAGTGCTAGGCACAAAACCTTGGCCTTAGTTCGTGGTATGAGAAAGGGCTCAAAAGTATGGTGGAGAATTTCTCAGGAGGAAGAAGGTAGCAGTTATCGTTTGGCAAGAGTGCCAACGGTATGACGTGCCACTTTGTGCCATTGACTCTCACATTCACTGTTGAGTTTTAATGTCCTGTCCGTAAACGACACGTTTCGCGATTTCTGTCTCTTCATCCTTTACGCCATGTCTCCCTCTTTTAAGAGAGAGCTCTGCTCCGTTACTTACATTTTATTTCTCTTCATTAGTGCCTCAATTCTACAGACAACCCTTTTCCAGATATATTCACGTCCTTTCTATTAGTAATAAGTAGAATGCTTGTAATTCTTATGTCGACCTCGTTCTGATTTCAAATTGTGTTTGCATAATACTGCGTTCAGTAAAGAAGATAATTTCCAGAGAGAATTCTTGGCAGCACTTGAATAATTTCTACCTATCAATTCACCAACAAAGGAAAAACACATTTCCAGACAAATCCGCTTTTCTCAATTATTATGCAAACAATTTTAAATTCACATGTAGTGTTTAAGAAATTAGTAGAAAATTCGTATAACATTCAAACTAGCATAGTCATATTTGCTGCAGTCAAAAATTCTAACCTTCGGTTTCAGTATTAACATCATATACATGTATTTCCACTATTAAAATTTCAATAAATGCAGAGAGATCAATTCTTTTCGCCTGGCTGTCATTTCAAAAGCAGAAAAGTTAAAGGACACTTGTATCAATCTTTGAGAAGAAAGAAAATGAGAACGCAAGAAGTAGGATGTAAAAAGAATGAACAAAGCAATAGATTTTGTATAGGTAACTTCTTTTCTGCACTGCAAATATAATCAATTTGAATCTAATACCACTTTTGACACTTGCCTGGATCAATTACCACTTTAACAAAATCTATAGATAAATTAAACTTTTTTTTAAAAAAAATCAAGTTTCACATTTTTGCAAATTTGACAGGGTTCCTGAAACTATTTTTGAATTTTTCCTTTTGCATTCGATTCCCCAGAAAAAAGCACCCCAATTTGAGTATTATAACGTTTTGGACACTCGTCTGGATCAATTAGCAATTGAAAAAAGAATTCATTCATTTTCTTATTTTTTTTAATTCGAAAATCATGTTTCACATATTTGCAAATTTGACAGGGTTCCGGAAACTTTTTTTGAATTTTCCCTTTTGCATTCGATTCCCCAGAAAAAAGCACCCCAAT
>WNHD01002371.1:0-15180 GCA_011057455.1 Ganaspis sp. Gsp50 | reverse complement strand
TAAAACAAATAAATAATTTAATTGGTTCTGAGACAAATATACGGTTATTTGTTTCAAATAAAATATATTGAATTCAAATAAATCTTTTCTCTGGGTGTAGGTTTAAATTTTATGCAAAAGGAGATAGTTTTTTTAAAAGAATTTTTAAAATAATCGAAGTATAGAAACAGTTAAAAAATAGGTTTTATGATATAATTTACAAAAGTAGTGGAAAAGTATGTTCATTTTCATAAACATATTGCTTTAGAAATAATTTTAAATGTAAAAAAAGGAACAGTGATATCTTTTTCATAAATTTTTGGTAATTCATAAATTTTAAAATTATACGGCGAAATTTTCACTGATTGAGATTTAGAGGCTGTAGTGGCAACCATAACTTCACAAGCCCAAGTTATGCCAATCTTGGTTCAACGGCCAAACTCTGGTGGCCGATCCAAATTAGCACTTAGGAATATGTTGAAGTTGCACAAAGTAATCATCATTTAACAAAACAATATTTAATCGTTATCTCTGCTAACACGTAAACTATGTAGGAGTACACTGAAAAAACTAAAGTGATTACTAGTGGCAATTTAATAAAATTAACCTTACAAACTGAAAAGTAGTAGTAGTAGTATTTAACCTGAAAAGTAGTTAATTTAACCAATTACTTGGTAAATATAACCCAAAAAAACTAGTAATCCTTCCTGACAACCATTTACATGGTGATAAGTACCATTCATTTTTTGCAGTGTATTGTACAGGGATTATTTTAAGTTCGATATATCTTGACTGCACGATAATGATACAAAGTCTATATTAACTTGAAAAGGTTAGGAGGAGAACAATGAAAGTAGACTTATGTGTATGCTACAGGTGTGTATTTTTTGTCTGTGTATTAATTTTGAGTTACTTTATTTTTAAAACAAACTTTCTGTGTGCTGCAATTAACGGTGCTGGCTGATTAATGCTTGTACAATTCTATTTCTTTGCTTTAAAATAGATCGGAAGGCTGATTCTATACAGATTGATTGTAAACAGGAGCTTAATGTAAAGGGTGGGAATGGGGAGCAGGGAGTGAAATACATTGGATTTCGACGCGCGCAGTGACGATTAATCTGGGTAGAAATTATTCGTGGAAGTCTAGAAATATGCTAGCGCCAGTACTGGATTTTTTATGTCAGACTCTTTACGCTGTTGACCTTGGTGCTTTGATGGGACAAAATGTTTCTGCTAGATTGCATACTTGTATTCCTAATCTAAAATTTTTTAGTTAAACTTTAATAATTTATTAAAAAACATAAATCGGTATTAGTGTAGTGTGCGAAAATAACAAATATTAAACATTTTGAAAAGTACAGCACAAATTCTTTATATTTTGTGATTGTAAATTAATTTTTCTAATTTCTGTTTACAAATTGTAAATTTTTTCTAAAAAAATAAATATTTCATGTTTTTATTTTTAAATGTTTAACTGCTTTTCAAATATTGAAATTGAAACCACCTTCTTAGTGGTACTACTATTGTCCATGAAAAATCCATGACAAATTTCTAGCCTGGAAGGTGCCCTGTAAGGAAATCAGAAAATGGATTACGCATTAAAACCATGCCTAGAAAAGTTCACATGGGCCAGATTGATTACATGTCTTTGCTTTAAGGTTATAATCGATTCTGTACATCCCAACTCCAACACTGTTAACAGATTCGGCGTTCCGGTTTAATATTAACTGCTTTCAATGTTTTAATTTTACATCCACTCTACATTTTCACTAATTTATGGCTTCTCATATATACATTTATTTGTATTTCTTGTCATCGACATAACTTTTATAAAATCTCGTTTCTCATTTAAAGGCATGCATCTACAAAATTGTAACAATGATACTTTCCAAAATTAAGATATGAATTTGAATATTTGCATAACAGTTTCGTTTGCTTTAAAGTTCGACGAACAGGTCGGGAAAGGAAGTGTTTGAGACCCTATTCTCCTACACCTCTACAACAAACTGCTAAGGAAATAAGGAGTGAAAATGTAAATGAGCTTAAAAGAAAAGCTCAAAGAGACAAAGTAAGTTTAATAGCAATATCGCACCTTTCAATTTAAATCTGTTATTGATTACAAATTGAAAGTAAAAAACATAATATGAAATAATTATGTACCGTCAATGGGGTTAACTGTCTGTTTCAAAAACTACATTATTTCCTTCAAAACTTTATTCATATAAAAGGGTTACATGGGCTTCAAAACTCCAAAAAATGTTTTTTTTTTAAAAAAAAATTTGTAATAACAGGTCATGTCTAGAATATTTTTTGAAAGTTTTAAATTTATTTGAGTAGAACTATAAGAGATAAATATTATAAAAAAATTATCAATTTAGACCATGACTTCGATGTCAGTTGAAGAAATTTTTTACACGGGGGTTTCCGGGGACGCTGATTGCAAATCTGAAATTAGATTTTTAAAATTCGATACGGCTGATTCAATATGGCTGACGAATTTTTAAAACATTATTAGACTTTTATGGAGCATAATATTTAGGGGTTTGTATTATCATCAATCACGAATCTGAATTGATATTTTCGATTTTTCAAGTCCGATTAACATCCAACCATTTTTTTTTAAATTCATCCACTATGTTTTTTATTGTTAGATATCCGTTATTTTCAATTATAAAAATCTAAACGTTGATTCGTAGTCATTAACCTCAAAATAACGAAATACAACGAAATACCGAGTTTCAAACGAATACAATCAATTTAAAATTTTTTTAGCCATATTCGATCAGCCATTTAAAGTTTTGAAAATCTGTTGGCAGATTTTTAATCATTGAGCCCGAAAACAGTCGAGCACCGAGTTTCAAGCGAATTCAATAACTTTTTAAAAATTTGTCCGCCATATTGGATTTGCCATTTTGAATTTTAAAAATCTATTTTCAGACTTTTAATCAGCTACCCTGAAAACCCCCGAGTAACAAGTTTAAAGCATATTCGACAATTTTTTAAAAATTTGTCCGCAATATTTAATAGGCCATTTTCTATTTTAAAAATATAATTTTAATAAACATCCTTAAAAACCCCTGAGTAACGAGTTTCAAGTGAATCAGTTAAATTTTTGAAAGATTGACCGCCATATTAAATACACCATTTTGTACTTGTGCACTGAAAAAAATGTCTGCTTAACTTAACCAGAAAGGAATGTTTAATATGTCCTTACTACTTTTACTGGTTAAATTGACGAGAATTATGGTTATCTTAACTAAAATTCTAGTTAACTTAATTAAAATTCTGCACTGACAGGAAAAGGTTAGTTGATTTGCCAACTAACGGATGGTTGAAGGATTTTGTTCAAACTGTCAACCTAAACGTTCAGATTGACAATCAAAAAGTGCTAATTTCACGATACAGTTTGTTGATTCTGCAATCAAATTGTTAATTTACCCATCTCAGTTGTCTGTATCCATATTAAACATACAGTATTGCTAACTTAGACAGAAATATGAGTGTACCAACTATCTGTTTCTATCAGTGTGGTTGACTTAACTAATATTCTGGTTATTTTAACCAGAAAACCAGTTACGCTAGCTTAATGTTACACACGAACTTTATTCAGCTTCCGTTCGAGGTGTTTAAAAACTCGTCGTGCAGTCAATCAAACATTTAAAATTAAAAGCAAAATGTGTCCATAATGGACCTCTTATATGCTTCCTATCGCCTCTTTATGCTTTCTGTACTTGCTGTTTTAATGCGTCACTGTAGCTTTTTCATTTTAGTTTTGTAGGATGTAGCTTTTTCGATCGGAATGATCCAAATAACCATTTACTTGTCTATTATCATAGAAATATTTATTTGAACTAAGTAATTATTATTTAAATTAAATATAAATAAATATAAAATCTTAGTAGAAAACCACAAATTCATTTGATAACTCTTACTAATTCAACTAGTAAACTTCGCAAAATGAATTTGTAGTTTTCTACTGAAAATTTGTGACAAGTTATTAAAATAATATCATTTATATTACAATTAATTACACTCTGCATAATTTGAATATCAAATCATATTAATTCGATCCGGCACACTTTAATATTTCAAAATTATGATTTCACTCATTGAAACATATTGGGAAATTATGGCTAAGTGTTCCTCTGACAGGATAATTAACTCTCTTGACGGAAAACTCTGTTTAGATGAAGTTTAATAGTTTAAAGTTTAATTTTCTTTATTCGTTCATTACAATAAATGACACTCTTAAAAATAAAATTATTTTCTATTACCAATTTATTAAAGCTAATTAAATAATGTGTACATATTAAAAGCAAGATTTTCTTCAAAATATTTTGATTAGAAATAATTAAAAATAACATACTTTTATGACAGTCCTATATTCTAAAATAATTAATGTAACTTCTTATAATATTTTTCTAGTTTATTTGAAGTCATAATATTACATTTTTTCCAGAAAGTAGTTAAAAGAAGTGTTCAGCGAGTTGTAAACGATACAGATGAGGAGAATGTCGAATTAATGGTGAAGGATGTAAGTGTAACATTTTCTGAAGAAAGCACACTGTCAGAAGTTGTACATTGAAACCAACGTGTTTATAGTCAAATAAATTTATGGATGACACTCGTGATGCCATGTTGTAGTTCAGTAGAGAAAACTGAATGTTTTGTTAAACTTATTTTTATTTAATTCAAATCACTATACGTTGCAATCAAACAGCGATTTTGTTGGTTGGCGAACTTTATACTGTGCATTGCGCCAGATACACTGAACTCTACTCTCAGTGCAATTCTTACTAGTCCCAGAAGATGGTCTACATGAAACGTAAAATCTATAAACTGTAAAATCTTAAAGATCCTATATCAAGCATTTTGTACGCATGTTACTAGAAACATTTTTTGGGAATATTCAATTTTTAATAGACTTTATCATTAGAAAAATGTATAAAATTATTTATAAACATGTAGGACTATGTTTGGAGTAGTTGTTTTAAAAGTTCATATAAGTGATGCTTGAAATAATTTCGAATATTTATTGTACACATATTATTTTCATGTAAAGTAATTGCTTCTCCCATATGTGACGTAAAATAAAATAAATAAAACTAACAATTTAATACAACGTTTCACAGTGGTCCGAAATCTCGAGATGAGATACCAAAAAGGAATATTTTGTCAATGACTTAAGTATCCTGAACCGCAAAAATAAATTGAGTTTGTACACGGAAAAAAAATCAAGCGTTTTTAGTATACACTGTTCCGCTACCTTTATCGCATCCCCACACTCATACCAGCGGAGCCTAAATGCATACACTTTTAGTCGAAACGATTTCAGCGCTTACGTTTATAGTAAGTATCTCTACTCTTTTGGCAAGTGTCTCTACATTTAGCGTATAAGAGTGGGGATGCGATGAAGGTAGCGGAACAATCTATACTATAAACGCTTGATTCTTTTCCATGTACAGAATAATTTACTTACGGTTTTTATGCTTTAAAGAAGAGTAATTAACTGCACAACCAACCTGTCGAAATTTCTGTTAGTTTTCATGTCTCTATTAATTTTTTAAATTTGAAAAATTTAGCAGAAGCTCGAGGAGCTTGTCATGTGTTAATTTAAAAATTTTACCATGCAAAAAATTTAAATTGTTGAAATAACAATTACCATTCCTGTAAGTATTGACAAAATTGCCTAAAATTAAAAAAAAAATTTACTTTTGAAAAAAAGTCTACAAACTTTGATACTTCTAGGTGTTTAAACAAATATTAATAATGATTTTCATTATTCTCTTAATTTGAATTCAATTAGTAAAAATTTAATTGATGTGAATTCAGTAACACACTTATGGCTATTAAATCAGTAAAAATGAACTTACTTGCTTTAATTTTTTAATGATAAAGTAGCCAGAAGTTTGTGATTAATTTCAAAACAGTTAAATTTTGACTTAATTCAATTACAAAAGTATCTTAAGCTCATTTCTCCTGTTTTAGCGTAAAAACTCAGTTACGCATTAGAGAAAAGTAGCAACTTCTCTCTCTTGTTTAGAAAATGTCGAGACTATAAATCTATATTTTTTAAAGCCAAAAGTAATTAGCAGTCAACAACAAGAAAATGGTTAATAATTTCATATTGATTCATTTAAAACAACAAAATTTAAAATCGATTAAAAATTCTAGACTGTATATAATCTTTTGATGTGTTCATATGCGCGCGTTTTAGGGGTATTGGATCACTGTGCGTATGTTCCCAGGAATTAGCCAATACTTTTTACATTTTCAAAATGAAAAAGAGTAGTGATTCTGACGATTGATTGATATTGAAAAATGTAACTCTCTATCTATTAACACAAAATAAAATGTATCTTATAAAATTTATTGCTAAGAAAATTGAAGAACTTTCTGTCACTTTTCCCAAATATGACGCTTAAGCGTCATATTTGTAAATTTGCGAAGAAAGGTACTGAAAAGCGAATGAATTTATGTTATTTTCTTTCATACTTTCAGTTTGATTAAGACAACATTTGAGACATTTTTATTTAACATTAAAATCAATGTTTCCGGACAGTATACAAAAACAACTATTCGAAAAACAATCTTTTCCATTTAAGACAATTTTCAAGGTTACAGTCTAAATACTAAAAGTATCAAAGAACATAACCTAAATGAGTGCTCTGCAAAAACAGATGTATTGGCGGAAGACACTTTTGTCCTCACTTTTAAGACATTTTTTGACGTCTTGTAGGAAGACAGTAAAAATGTCTTTGTTTAAGACTTTAAAAGTGCCTTAAACATCACCTAAATATAACGATGAATACATAGCCGACAAATGTATTTATTGTGTGACAATTGACTAAAGCTCGTATATTCTTTTTTTTCATTTTAATTTTTTTTATTTCATCTTTATGTGACACAAGATTGTTTTTATTCAATTTTTCGCAATAATGGCCACTTTATTTAACGCTTTAAAGTTAGGCAAGCTGTCCCTTACTTCACTCCTGTCATTATTTCACGCTCTTGAGTGAAACAATGATCATTCCCCTGCTTAACCTGAAATAGTGACAGGAGTCAAGTAAGGGACAACTTGTCTATCTTTAAAGTGTTAAATAAGTGTCCATTATTACAAAAAATTAATAAAATATCGTATGGCAACTCTTCCACACTTGTACCATAATGTACTATTATTTCATATTTTTTTTCACTTTTACAGTTGAAACACTTGACAATAATAGAATAAAAGCCATTAATTATTGGTTATGTAAAGGCCACCAACAAGGAATTTATTTAAGGTAGGCAACCCTGAATCCCATTAAGACGATGGTATACGAAAATAGCCTAAGATAGTCGAATTTGCAACATGTTTTAAATTTCATGTATCTTAACATGAAAACGTCTTAAATAGATAGTAAAGTGACTTAAATGAAGACACTTTTTGTGTCTTTGTTAAATGTCTTAATATTGAAGACAGCAAAATGTCTTACTTATTTTCAGAAGACGCAAAATATGTCATAAAATTAAAGACATTTTACCTCTAAGACATATAAATGAATTGATGTTTATCCCTAATAGATATTTGGAAATATCTAATGTCTTAAAATGAGACATTTAGAAGACACGCGTTTTTACAGTGTGTGCTTATTTTATGTCAATATAAATGAAGAGTTACACTTTTTAATATCAGTGTTTCATCAGAATCTAGGCCAAGGTGCCAATATTCTAGACACCCATCAAGTTTGAGTTTATACACGGAAAAAATAAATGCAGTAAACTTTACTGACCTTCGTTCGGTAAAGTGAGAATATAGTATAAAGATTCAGTAAAGATTTAACTTCAGGTTTGAAAAGAAATGAGTCTCAGATTTTGACATTTTGTTGTATTAAATGCTAAAAGTTGATGAGTTTTAAAGGAAAGATTATATTGAGCGCAGTAAACTTTAAATTCAAAGACGAAATTTTACATTTTAGTGCAGTAAACTGAATGTATTATAAAATAAAAATATTCATCTCACTATATACAGTTGCTTTGTTATATTATTTGTCATATATTCACACGTATTATACTCAACATTCTCAAATTGTACATGTCATTATTCCTACCTAAACACGCCGCTGAATTTCTAACTTATAAATTAAAATCTACTCTCTAACGGGATTCGATCCCTCGACCCTACGGTAAAACATACCGACGCTCTAACCATTTAAGCTACACGCCCGCATACGAACGTTCTGAAAACTGCATAATTAAGCTGTGTAAGCACGAGGTCAAAGGGGAACCTGGAGGGGATATAGACATATAGTCTAGGCCTCAGTTTACCGCGCTACAATTGAATCTTTTGCTTTTAAACTCCAAACTCTACTAACTACACATTAAGTTCTACAAATTACGGTCGAAACTTTCAAGAGCTTTTAAGTAGTATTTACTTTTGAATCATTTTACTTTCCTTTTTGTAAATATTACCTTACATTTTGAAACTTTAAGAAAAGATGATTCTATCACTCGGCTTTTTTTCTCAATATATATATTAGAATTTAGCAATCACTCCGAGTCAAGGAATAAATAAAAAACAATTCATTTAACATGTTAAAATTTTTTTGATTAATATAAATTAGACGGTAATTAGAGAACGTCTCTCTCGTCTCGATTACAAATAGACACTCTATTTATATATTTGTAATTATTTATATTTATATATATATATGTAATTATTTATCTATTTATATATTTGTAATCGAGACGAGAGAGACGTTCTCTAATTACCGTCTAATTTATATTAATCAAAAAAATTTTAACATGTTTTTTTCGTTTCTGATGAGGACAGCCGTGCTGCTGAAACGTAAATGAATTGTTTTTTATTTATTCCTTGACTCGGAGTGATTGCTAAATTCTAATATATATATTTTGAAACTTTACTGCATTTTAAATTCCTATTTTTCTTGACTGCATTTTGTATCATCTTTTGTTAAATATAAGTTAAATATTATCAAACTTGCACATATGTTCCAGCTTTACAACACTTTTCGGTAAAGTTTAATGTATTTATTTTCTCCGTGCGCAAGTTTCAATTTATTTTCATATGTGCCTACTCATTTGAATGTGAATTTAACATATTTTCTGTTTCTTTATGTGTAGAAAGAAGACTACGAGTCTGTTGCTATAAAAAAAGTAGTAGAAAAAAAGAAATTGTTGTTAATAGGAAAAATGACTCAAGTAAGAAATGATACCATCGCATTAATGTATTTTATGCATATGCTTCTTATTCCTCTTTCATATATGCACAGTTCAAAATTTTGTGTTCCTGTGTTAAAAGCGGTCCTCGTTAAATATTTTGTATTAAATGAATGACACTTTCTTGTGTCAATTTGACATATCCACATTATGTTACTTGTAACACATGAAAAAGAGTCCAATTTACACAAAAAACTAGTTGATTCCTTCATTGATTTTTTAAAGGTGTTAAATTAACACAAAGTAAATGTCTTTTCTGATTCCACTTAACATTTCTGTGTGTTAAAATTTAACACAAACTTCTTGTGTACTCATTTAACATAAGTCCTTTGTTGATGTGAAATTATAAGCGAATATATATATATATATATATATATATATATTTGAGTGGACCGTTTGGGACATGTGATTTGTGTCGAATTTAACACAAACTTTTAACTGTGTGGGTAATTCTCCCAGAATACTCTTTTTTGTAAATTGGAAATGAAAATGAAAAAAATTGCCTTTTTCAGTTATAGAACACTGAATTATATTGAGCTACGAAAAATCTATCTAACACCTCCTTAACTTGATCATGCTGTTTTTTAGCTTTTTAATAAGATATATATTAAAATTTAAATTTAATTAAAAGAAAAACAAAAAGTTAATATATTAGAACAGATGTTCTTCTTAAGTGGAAAACAACTTCATCATTGAAAATGTAATTCAATATCAATACAAATGTACTATTATTACAGTCTATGAAAAATGTTTGATTGATCAGAATGCACTGAGAAAAGTTGCTCAGTAGATTTTAACGAAATTTGAGTAAAAGTTGGACAGAACTGCATTTCGTCAATGGTGTTTATTCTGTGATAAGCCTATACTGCAAGTTGAGTAGGTTTTACTTAGCGGCGCAGTGACAGCTCATCTAATTGCGGTATAGGCTCATCAAAGAATAGTCACAATTGACGAAATTCAGTTCTGTCCAACTTTTACTCAAATTTCATTAAAATTTACTGAGCTACTTTTCTCAGTGTATAAAAAACAATTATGTCAAAAATATCTGATAATGCATTAATTTCAGTCCAGTTTTTTTGCATTAAACTAATTTAGATATATATTATGAGGATTTCTGAAGAAAAAGGGAAAGATTATCTTTTTTTTTAGCAAAATTACATGTTTCTGACTTTCAATTTTCCACTTTCAGTTCAATTTTTTGTGCATTATGAGTACAAAATGTGACTTTAAATTAATTTTTGTCGATAAAACTTGGTTTCTTCTTTAATTATTTATTCTTGTTTGTGTAAGCTGCTGAGAACGAATCTACAGCATGTTGACTGATTTTACAATCAGAAGGGGGGGGGGATTAATTTTTTAAATAACATGATTTTTCAAATTTGATTGATCTTTTTTGGTTTTAGTGTTAGAGAAATGGTTTAAAAGACAAAAATTTTTGTTTTTAAATTACTTGAAAAAAAAGAATTTGTCGAAGAAAAAACAAATGATTTCTTGGAATTTCCAAATTTTTTTAATTTTGTCATTTTTCGTCAGAAATGGCTGTTTAACAAACTTAGCCTGTATTTCGGAACACTTAAAATCATCCCAAATTTGAAGTTCATTGATTAATTTTTATTCATGTTATCGCGTCACCAATATTTTTCTATAGGCAGACAAACGAAAGACAGATAGACATACACTTTTGTAAAACCGATTTTTTTTCGGTATGAGGGGGTCTCAAATCATCGAGAAATGCTGAAATTAGCAGAAGGCAGAAATCGCACATTTATAATACACTCTCATTATTGATGACAATGTAAAAATTAAAATAGTTATTTATGCAACAAAGACGCATCTAAAGGGAAATCGAAAAAAGTGTGAATTTTGTCACACGAGCGAAGCGAGTGCGACAAATCACACGTTTCGAGATATCCCTAGATGCGCCCGCGTTACATACACAATTTTTTGTAATGCTATGTTGGAAAAACTCAACCTTTTTTGCTCCCTAGTGCATAAAAGTAAGTTTTTTACACACAGTATTACAAAAAATATATATATTTCAATTTCATGCGATTCTTATTTCCGTGCCAGGAATGACGATCTCCTGTTGTGATTCGCGAAGAACACACCAATTATAATTTTTTTTTTACTTTAACTAATGCCATTATACAAAAATTAATGAGGAAAATTAATTACTGAGATTTTAATATAATTATTTATCAGAGAAATTTATAAATAATACTACAATCAATAACAAAAGTATTGAATAATATTTTAGGGGTAAGAGGAATGACGCGATACCAAAGGACAAATTTTATTTTCTATTTGTAAAAAAATCTACAAAAAAAAGTTGATTTATATTTTGAAGAAATATTGTATATTTCCATAACTTTTGGAAAATACTAAAAAATTTCCGATTTTTAAGTTTTAAATGGTTTTTTAGCTTGTTGCAAAAATAAAAAACAGTCTGAAAAGAGGTTAGAAGGACCGACTTTTAGAGACTGACTTTTAAAAAAGTATATTAAAATTAAATAAGTAACATATACAATTATTTTTTGTAGGACTTTTAGAAATAATAATGCAATAATGAAATATGGATGGATATATTTATAAATTCTAATAATTATTTAGAAAATCTTGAGGACATGCAAAATGAATATTTTGGGAGAATCACCCATATTTCCTGCATGTCGCTTAAACCAAACTATAATATACTTTTATGCAACAAGGGCGCAAATTTAGTGGATTCGAGACAGTAGTATACAAAAAATATATTAGTGCATGTAAGAAGATAATTCTCTTGTGCGATTCCTATTTGATACCTACTTATGCAATCCTTACTTACTTCAAAAAGTACTTACTTTTAATGCTTCTTCATTTATTTTAACAATAAGAACAAATTACTCACTGCGTGCATTTCAAAAACATTTTGTTATTCTTAATTTCATTTTTATTTCAAATAGACGGAAGAAAGCTTTATATTCGATTCTACAGAGAATAAAAAACTTAATAAAAAAATTATGGAGTTGGAAATTGAGAATGCTGTATTAAGGGAGAAAGTGGAAATATATTCAAATACGGCTTCAATTCAAAGCACACTCGAGGAAATTAAAGAAAATACAGTGAAGCTTCTGCAATCTGAGCCTTCGAGTGTGCTTGAAACAAACGTCAATGAAACGGTATTTTTAATATTTCTCTAATATTACATATTTTCTCTCGAGATATTGAAGTAACTAATTAGCAATCATTGTCAAGGGTTGGGTTAACTGTGACCAAGGTCACATTGCATTTAAAATGTAGGAATTTCAAACTGCGTTTCTTTGTGGTTTTGCCAATGGTCTGACCAACTGTGTATAAACTTGGGCCGAAATTATAGTACTTTATGATACAAGTGCCTAAAATTGTCAATTCCCAAGAGTGTGAGATTAACAACACGAGCAGCCCGGGAAGAAATTACTCGTGGCACTGTAAAGGTCCAACCTAGCTTTTCAATACTCAAGGGTGGAGCTAGACTGGAAAACTAGACTGGCGCTAGCCATTTATGTAATGCCCCAATCGACTAACCGCTAGATGTTCTGACTAGAATGCAATATTTTCGTAGATTTGTTTTTAAATTATTTAAATAATTTTATTTCAACAATATTTGGTGAGAAACTTACTGCTACATTATTTTTACTTTAAAAATGTTATGCTTCTTAGAAAATGGAGATTCCAATATTACATTTTAGAAATAATACACTAGAAAAAGGGAAGTTAAAAATTAACTCCGTAATATGTAGATTCTACTTACGTCCTGTCCCATAACATTTTTGACAGCTATTTTAATACCAAGTAAATTTTTATTTATATCTCATATTATATGAAGCAAAAAGGACCATACAATTTTTAGAAACAATCAAGCCCAATTCGACATTTAGCATTAAATAATGCATAATCACAAAAATACACATTTTTAACATTAATTATACATTATTTATCTATTTTTATAGATAAATGTTGCACAGTGACACATTATATGTACTTAACATTTTTTTTACGTAATTTTTTACGTTATGTATACACTTCCGGTATACATAATTTTCCACTCTCTCTATCTATCGTCTCTATCGTAACGGACTATTCAATCCATTCTGCGAAATAACGAATCTGGCAAATCCACGACAAATCCAGTAATGGCGCTAGCATAAGTCTAGTATGCCATGATTAATTTCTACCCGGGAGAAGGCGAGTGATGTAACTCACACTCTTGAGAATCTCGAATTTCCCGCACTTGTATCATATTAGTACATTGATTTACAAGCAACAATCACCTTGCGCCCGTGTAGATCACTATTTTTTCGTAATGCCTGTACAGAGAGTAGGGGAGAGCGAGGCTTGTTGGTACGGGGGTATGTTGGATCACTGCGATTTATACAAAAGCTATTAGTCGAATCAATTTTATCCTGACACAAAAGTTGTTGGGCATAAAGAGATACAACTTTGTGCCAAGTTTCATTGAAATTCAATCATTAGTGTGGAGTAAATCCAAGAAAAACTGATTTTTACACTCAAAAGTAAATTTTTAGCCACTTCCTTTTGTGTTATATCTTTTTAAATACTAATTTTAGGAAAAGTTTTAATATCAATTTCTGAGCTTTATATAGTTGTCTTTAAAAACAATCATGAGATTTTAATTTACATTTCCAGATTTCATAAAAAAATCAAGTATTTGAAAAACACTTCCGGGTAAGTTGAAACATTTTGAATGGGGTCGTTTGGTACACTCCAGTTTAAGAGTTAGTCAATTGGTGTAACAAAAAACATTGCGCAAGCATTAAAACTTGATGTTTTTAATGAGAACTTACATAAGGAAATTTTTTGCAATTTTTTATATTTGATTTTGCGTTTTCATTGTAATTTAATCTTATTTGTCACAATTTAAATGAAAGATATTTATTTTTTCATTATTTCACTAAAAAACAACTATTAAAACGTAAATTATTTTATAAAGTTGTATTTTAACACGTAAACAACAAAATTTCATCCATGTTTCAAATTACCCCTCGGGCGGGGCAAGTTGGTTCATTTGAACGCCTCTAAAAAAGGGTTCCCAAAAAAAACTAATTATGGTATTCGGGTTTTTTTTGTTTTAAATGAAAGCTGAAATACTGGAGCAAGTTTTCTGAGTAATAAATTTTTTATAAACTTAATATTAACCAAGTTATACAACAAAGAGTCGAAAATGTAACAACAAGCCACGCTCTCCCCTACGCTATTGCGTACACGTGAAGTGGTCGCGAAACAAGGGATTTCTACACATTTTTAAGCAGTTGCTACATACCTTCAAGGTGATCAGTATCTTCTTTACCACTTTATCATTTTTATATTTCAGGTTGTTGTTGATGGAATTAATTTTAATAAAGATAGAGTTGAAGATGCCAAGCACGCCACAGAAACGGAAGAACGCATGAAATACCTTATTTTGGGTTATTGGGAAAGGTCTAAACATCCTTTTGTGGCATTTAGAAAACCCCCTAATGTGGCTCAAGAAGATTTTATACCTGTAGAAACTACAGATTTAGATAATATTATTAGTAAGTACTTACTACTTTATTTTAGATAATGGAACTTCCATTTTATAAATCCCTTGAAAAATAAAAAAACACTATGTGCAAGTCCCATCACTGTTCTCAGACAATGTAGTAGACTTCATATCATCGTTGTTTTAACATATTCTTTATAACAAATTCTATTATACTAACCTTGTGTTTCTAAACTATTGCCAACTACATTAAAATGGTACTTTCAACTAAGCGTTATTAAGTAGTTTAACGGAAAATGTAATTGCTTTAATTCTTTTTCACTCCACTAACCTAAGTGCGAATTGCCAGAACTGACAATATGGGCCAATGTTGGGTCAATAACGGCAGCCGAATTTCGGCAAATTGTACTGGGCCAATATTAGCTTTCAAATTGCCCCATTACTGGGCCGGAAACGGCAACGTTTCTTAATTATTTCAATAT
>WNHD01002370.1:0-23044 GCA_011057455.1 Ganaspis sp. Gsp50 | reverse complement strand
ATTTGGACAAATCTAAAGTACTTTTTTAACAAGATTTCGAACGTCCTCATTTGAGTACTTTCTGTCCTGCCGGTAGGACGTTGGACGTTCTATCATTAAAGCCAGTCTATAGATCTATTTGTCTAAAGACATGACACTTTTGTAGTAAACAACCCGGTAATTTTTACCAGAATTTTCTTTCCGTGTATGTGTTACATAAATAACAATTGCTATTTACGTAAGTTTATTTAGTACGGCAGAAAAGTAGCCATTTGTGTAGTTCTTTTAGTCAAATGTATAGTAATAGTATACAAATGTGCAGATGGTAGCCACAAATGTGTGTCGATAGTCACATATACATATATAGCTAGTAGATACATATGTTGTTATTTTACGTGTAGATAAACGGTTCGGAACAATATGATATACGTAATAATTGAAGAGTTTGTGTATTTATTGCTTTGAATTATTACTTGTGTAAATTCTTCCGCAATGTAATGCATTTTATGTGTTTCCTGTGAGGTCAATAACAGGAAAAGTTTGTCAAAGCTACCGGAGAGCAATGAGTGTGAACAATTCAGTAGTGTAATGCTAACTACGTAATAACCTTGCAATATGTACAATCTCTTCCTCTCTGCATCCTTTCTAGATACCACATACTTTATTTTACAAATAATCGAGTTTCAAATAATGTTGATGACACCCTATTAATAGTTCAAAGAGGTTTATAACTCTACTATCGACCTGTGCACGATCTAATCATGCCTCCCTATTGTGCAACAAACCTTAATTAAGTTGTCTATTGTAACTGTTATTACTCAAATTGATTAGATTTCTATTACCAAAATGTACAATTTTTGTGTTAATTTACCTTTTCATAAATATGCACTGATGAAAATGTCTGGTTAACCGAACCGGAATATTTTTCAGTGTAAAATTTCATTTTTGGTACTGGATGAGTATTAGTATCAAAAATGCATTTTACACTGAGAAATTGTTCTTAAAAATGTTCTTAAAAAATGTTCTTAAAAAATATTCTTAAAGAATATTCTTAAGAAATATTTTTTGCTTCATTATTCCTTTTTTCATATGTGGCTAGTTTCTGTACTATCGATCATATTTGAACGTATTTCATATAGATGTAGATATTGGTATTAAAGTAGATGTAAATATAGATAAACCTAGACTTTTGGCAGTAATTCGAATCATATTTGATTGCTGCAAATATAGATTTTGTGAATGTCGTGTACATAATTTACTACTATGTAGTTAATTTTATTTTTCTAGTATTTCTGAAGGTACAATTGAAGTGTCTTTACGCATTCATATTGTCGTGACCTCGTCAAATGTCGAAGCGACATTTGAAAGGATCGTGTAAGATTGGTCTTTAATACCAACAACTTTCAATTTCATTATAGACACCAAAGATGGCGGATTCGATAAATTAATACGCTTTTTTTGGTCTAGAAAATTAATCGAAAATTGTAGTAATTGTCATTGAAATTAGAATTTGGATATTCGAGTCTTTAGGACATCTCATTTTTCGTTTTTGTAAAGTTGCAAAAATATTTGCAACAGGAATTTTGATAATTCACAGATTTAGTAGAACCTATTTTTATTTTATTTCAAAATTCTGCTTCTCTTATGTGTCATTTGGCTTCTGGAATAATTTTTCTTGTTGTTTGGCTTCTCGAGTTTAACTACTGCGCATAATAATTATTTACATTTGTACAATTTAACATTTGTCCGCAACTTTTTATTTACATTTGTACAATTTAACATTTGTACGCAACTTTTTATTTACATTTGTACAATTTAACATTTGTACGCAACTTTTTATTTACATTTGTTTTATTTGTATTGTTTGTATTTTTATTTCTTTTACTAATAATTTGTGCTGCTAGATTTTATTACTTGACCCAATAAAGTACATCAATTCTGCAAATAGAATTATGAATCCAATTTGAGCGTAATTAGTAAAACTGTTAGAGTAATTAGGACACACGTGTTTAGGGGACTCTTATTGGCAGCCGTTATTTGACACGAGTAGGTCATTAAAATGATATTAAACTCATCTTTAGTTTATGACTATCCCGATTGTATTTCCGCGTTTCACGTTTCGGTGCATGCGTAAGCGCAATGTGTTGCTGGTTACAGCTTTGAATGTATACAGAAAAGTATAGAATAGATGTTCTAACATTAGTGTATAACCCTTCACGATAACTCGTCGCCTTTCACTTCGCTATACTTTGCTTCATTATCTGCAGCCGTAGTTGTGCAACGACATTTTAGTTGGAATATTACGAAATGCAGTACCGATATCTAGCCTTCATTTCTCCTGCCGATTGCTAATGGTCGGAATTTTGTCGTTAAAGTGCATCTCCTATTAGCAACTAGAGAGGTCATCGAGTACATGCACTTTGTAAGCCATTGACCGCACTCCTCCTAGTACCGGAAGTCTTTTTTTATCCATCCGCCTCCGTGACTGTTACAGGAATCAAGCGGAACATCGCGATTACCTTGATGAAGTTTTTGCCGCTACTTTATCGATCGTCTTTGGTACATCGACCAAACTTTAAAGTTCAATATAACCCTCCCAACTGCCACATGTTGCGTCCATTATTTTCTATTAAAGTCGTTCATTTCAAACTTGGCCGTTTATTTCAAACTTGGCCGTTTAAACTCTTTGAAAAGTGAAATTTTGGAAAGTTTGTTCTTTAATGGTTCAATAACACTTTGTGTTTGACACAAAGAAAAAAGAATTTTTCGATGTTTTAATAAAAAACCACATGACAAAAATATTTGACTCATGAAAAATTTTATCACCATCCTACCAAAATTATGCTATTAGTATCAGAACTTGATGTATAAAGTAAAGGTGTCAACATACATTATTGAAATCGAAACGTTATTAATAGCCTCAAGGAGCCAGTACGATTGGAGAACATACTTAAACCAAAAATTATTATTAATCGCAGAGAGACAACTTCACTGGAAAGTGGACTGGAGAGTAGTTCACTGGAAAGTATGGGAATTGATATCAAAAACCTCAAAATGATTTTTTAATCTGGTGCTTTTGGCATCCAAGTGATCAAGATTTTGTAAATTAGCCAACAATTATTAATAATCGTATGGAGACAATGGCACAGTTAACTGGAAAGTGTCGGATTGATATCAAAAACCTCCAATTGATGGAGATTTTGTAATCAATTCGGTACTTTTGGCATGAAAGTGATTAAGATTTGTTAACCAATTATAGGTACTTTTGGCATCAAATTGGTCAAGATTTTGTAATCAATTTGGTACTTTTGGTATCAAATTATTACCTTTTGGTATCAAATTGATATTTTCAAGTAAGCTTTTGTGTATTAGAACCAAAACAGACTAATAATAGCAAAGAGGCAATGTGCATTGAAACCAAAGATGACTAATAATCTGAAGGAGACAATGCTCTAACCGAAAATGACTATTAACTTTGTATGACTAGGTTGGTCTTTGTATGAAGATAAGAAAAATAAGTAAGATTAAAAGAGCATCTTTACGTGCATAGAATTCTCCTGTAAACCCTTTTTACATGCACTTCAAGGACGTTTTTGTATTGTGATTAATAATCTGTTTCGTCTTTAAATAAAAGCGAACAAGGTTAGTATTTTCCCGTCCGACCTCATTGGTTGGAAATCCGTTATGTTGTCCGTAATAGCGTAAAGATTAAAACCATGGTACCATGATATTGATCGCACACAGTATTAGCTATAAGGAATGATAGAAAAAGTTAATTAAACAGTGACATATGACTCGGAAATACATATTAACTCTAATAGTAGATGTTCATGTTTTACACAACGTTCTACAATTTTATTTTGCCGTATTTTCTTCTATTGCTGCAATTTTTCATGCAAATTATTTTCGGTACAAAATCCAAGGCTACAATTTTCATAATATACCTCTTTAGTACAATTTTCGTTAAATGTGTTTTGGTATACATACACTTGTAAGCTCTACATCTTTATTCTAAAACGGTTGTGGGATTCTTTTCACATGACATGGGAACTTTTTCCTTATCTTTTGGGAACCTTTTTCCTTGTCTTTTGGGAACTTTTCTCCTTGTCTTTTGGAAACTTTTCTCCTTGTATTTTGGGAACTTATTTCCTTGTGTTTTGGGAACTTTTCTCCTTGTCTTTTGGAAACTTTTCTCCTTGTATTTTGGAAACTTTTCTCCTTGTATTTTGGGGACTTTTCTCCTTGTATTTTGGGAACTTATTTCCTTGTGTTTTGGGGACTTATTTCCTTGTCTTTTGGGAACTCTTGCTGTCCTTTCTGGAATTTTGTCTGTGAACTTTTCTGACGTTTTGTAACTGTGAATAATCCAATTAAATTACCTCTTTTCTTGGTTGCCCATAGCCCTTTTTAGATAAACTGTAAACTACTAAATAACACATACAGCGTGTCAAACATTATAGTTTGTCCCTGAACGTCGCTCAGGCGTGATGTCGAGACAATAGCGCATCAACAATGTGATTTCCGGCAAATACTAAGCTATTTAATGCGGAGATTCAACTGCACCTCTAAATTCGTTTCGCTGTCTTAGTTTTCCTTACATGTACAACGGAATACTAACTATGAATACAAATAATAATTAGATACACGTTGCTTGTCGTCGTTTAACCTTACGTTTCAAAATGTACCGTATTAATTGATACATAATTTTACAACTAAGAAAAATTAATGCAAGCCATCTTCGTCCAAAAATTTGCTACCTATCTTGTTGAAATTTGCAATCACAATCAGGTTTGTTCAAATTTGATCGCAATACAATTTCTTTTCAAATTGTTTAGATTTTTATTCCATTCTAAGATACTTCTTTTTGTTGCTTAAAAATAATGCGCAATAAAGAAGAATTGCAACATAAAATTCTCGTAATGAAACAATTCCCTTCCGATATAAAATCGTTAGTAAAGAAATGTTTAGATTTTACACTATATAAAAATAAACAAATAGGAAATAAAATATAAAATTGCACATTAAAGAAGGAATAAAATTGCACATTAAAGAAGGAATAAAATTGCACATTAAAGAAAGAATAAAACTGCACACTAAAGAATAAAAACTGTTTTTGTTTCAGGTAAGTCGCAGTATCATTCGTGACATATTTAAAAAAGCTTGGTTATTACCGTAAGTAATGAAAATTATTGTACTAAAGTGTTGTTTGAGAATGGATAAAAGAGCTCAAGATTGCTTTTCTTAAAACTGAAAGAAACTTGTTGAAGACGTGGCATTCAGGCACCATAAAAGGCAGTACAATTGTTGAGCGTGTTTTAACTCTTTCTAGCCGAAAAGAGAAAAATGTTTTACACTTTAGCCCTCACTTTCATGTGAAATATTTCATTGGCATAGCAAATATGTATACCGTGAGCCAATTTCTCGCGGGACCAGCATACTGGGTGTCTACTGGTAAGTACTACTTTCGGTTCTTCCCACTCCTATGGAATCAAGAGTTGAGACTCCCGCGCCTTTCTTCGCGCGGCTACACCGCATGTCAGTTCGCGTCCATCCGCAGGTAATAACTGACTGATCGAAGACGATCCTCAAGGGATCGATGACTCGATTTATCATGTCAAATTCCTGTCAAAAAAATGCCGCAATTTTGTCATTAATTGGTTTAAAATGAGAGTGAAGTTGTCAGTGTTTGCTGAATGTTGTGCCACGGATCATCAACAGAAGCTATTGTTGATAGGATGATAATAATATTACGAGGATAACAATCGGTTTTGTGATCAAAGTGCTTCAATATAAAGTATATCCTTGAGTTGTGTAACGGCGATAACTGATCTAAAAAGTAAGACAGTGCATTTTAGGGCACGATAATTCCTCCAGTGGCTGGATTATGTAGAGCATAAAATGGCTGGTGTGCCGCAGCCTGCGGGCGTCGTAGGCGCGGAAAGGCGAACAAGATAAGAGCATTGAAGTTACGTTGAAGCTACTAAAATAAAACTCGGAAAAGTTTTAAATTCCGTGCCAAAGATTCTCGATCGAATTTCACAATTGGTTGTTTGGTTCTTCTAAAATTTTGATGCTCTTTTTTTTACCGTCAGTTCTTTCTGTAATTTCTTGCTATTTTCGTGTCTCTTTCATGTTTTGGAAGCTTTTTTGGTTTTTTAGACATTGTGTTTGGTGTTTTACAAATTGTATTTGTTGATATGAATTTATGGATCACACGAATTCATTACACTAGGTGTTTCAAATATTGTATTTCGCGATTATAAACCTATTTTGATTCTCCAAAGATTGTATTTGATCACAGGAAAAACAAAATGTTAAATATTAAGATGAACTTGTTTTTACAGTCATATGCCTGTAGAATTCCAATTTATCTTGGAATTTAACAGATGATGCATTGAAAAATAACATTTTGTTTTTTCTGTGATGCTCCGAAACTTCATTCAGTAGGCTAAGGATTGTAATCGGTGCTTAAAATTTTGTATTTTTTGCTCCAAACCTCGTATTTGGTGCTCAAGGACTTCATTCAGTGCCCCAAAGATTGTATTTTGTTCTCCAAAACATGATTTAGCGCCCCAAAGATTATATTTGGTGCCCTAAAGATTGTATTTGTTGCACCGAAGATTGAATTCGAGGTTTCAAAATGGTATTCGGAGATCCAAAAATCATATTTGTTGCAATGTCTTATTCTTCATTCATTTCACTTATGTTCTAATTCGAGGTTTCAAAATGGTAAAGATCATATTTGTTGCAGTGTCTTATTCTTCATACATGTTACTTATGTTCTAATTCGAGGTTTCAAAATGGTATTCGGAGATCCAAAGATCATATTTGTTGCAATATCTTGTTCTATATTCATATTACTTATATGTTTTAAAATCTTCTATTAACATTTTCTCCCTTTATATGTATTTATATTTATTTATTTATAGTTAATTATTTTTCAAATTTCCAATTTTCACGTAATCGACTTTGACTTTATATTTATTTATATTTTATAAATATTCATTCAATTGTTGTCAGCTGTTGTCAACAACTCATAATTGTTTGAAATGCAATTAAAATTTTCTAATAATGTACATTAACATCATTAGTTTGAATAAATAATTATTAGTATGTTTATTAAAACACATCATTAGTTTGAATAAATAATTATTAGTATATGTTTAGTAAAACACATCATTAGGTTAAATAAATAATTATTAGTATATGTTTAGTAAAACACATCATTAGTTTGAATAAATAATTATTAGTATATTTATTAAAACACATCATTAGTTTGAATAAATAATTATTAGTATGTTTATTAAAAGACACAAATATAGTGATTCTTTCACAGAATAATTGCTTCTTTAAATGATGGAAAAAAATTCAAGTAATTTACATATGAAATACTTTTTCTTTTTGAATTTTAATAATGCATACATGTATAAATTCTAATATAGTGTCATAAGATTTAGTCGTTTAAAATTATTTAATAATTATTCAGTGAAACGAAAATTTTCCTTTATCAATTATGTCTAATAATTCGTATATTTCAATTAAATTTAATTATTTTCATGTAAATGACAAAAAACTTGAAGGTCTTTTAGGCTGTGACCAATCACGAAAAGTTAGAAAAAATTGTGAAATTACTGATTGCATTCTTAGGCAATTTTTTTTTAATTGACTGAAAACATTTTTATGATTCTTTACAATAATTCTGCAATTAACAGAAATTCAAAATTAAAAATCATGTTTTCAAATTATTTATTTTAATGCTTTATTTTTTTATATTTAATATTTCTTTCTTGTTTTACAGTGTCTCTTGTTTTACATTTTTTCTTATTTTACATTTTTTCTTGTTTTACATTTTCTCTTATTTTACATTTTTTCTTGTTTTACATTTCTTGTTTTACATTTTCTCTTATTTTACATTTTTTCTTGTTTTACATTTTCTCTTATTTTACATTTTTTCTTGTTTTACATTTTCTCTTGTTTTACACTTATTTTTTCTCATTTTAAATTTATGTTTTTTTTTTGTTTTTTCCTGTCTTAAATTCCATTGGTCGGTTTATATCTTCAGCCTTCTATACCGCGAGATATTACTCAATGTTTATACGCTTAACAATAATAAGCATTTTCTTGTGAAAAAAACTAAAGCAACAGATGTGTCATGACAACAGTTAAGAAAATGTCTTGAACATCTTTTGAAAAATTTTATCCATTTGCAGTTATCTATAATCTCATTCCATCTCTGGAATTTTCAATTACTCATCTTAAATTAAAACCCTGTTACACAATGTTATCTAAATTTGATGACTAGATTTCAGGGCGCCCAGATTTCATATGTAGTTAAGATAACAAAATTCTCTTTTAAAATCATACCTGAAATCGTCTAGAAGGCAATTTAATCATATTCTTTATCAGTTCTTCGGAATAATAATTTCGTAAACATTTTTCTTGGCAATGGAACAAAATGACATAATTCTTAACAACAATTGAGTTTTAGCAATGATTCAATAATTTTTTAAAATATTAAAAACAATTGTATAGTAATAATTTGCGTTAGAGTGGTAATAATTTGTTGTTAGAATAATAGTTTCTTTTAATAATAATAATAATAATAATAATAATAATAATACATAATAATAATAATAATAATAATTAATAATAATATTATTATTCAATATTTCAACAACTAATAATAATTACAATAATAATAGTAATTTGTTTTAATAATAATAGAGTAATTTTAATAAAGATCGAGAAAAGTATTTTAATGATGATCAAGAGAAATATAGTTCAATGGTAATCAAAGAAAATGATTTAATGTTTATGAAGAAAGATGATCATTCCCGAGATACAATTCTTACATGATGTAATTCAAAATTTCCTTAACTTTCTCTACAATATTTCATGCTTTGTATTATTCATGTCTTTCTGTAATACAAAATCATTTATTTTCTTGATCAATGTGTTTGATATGATCATTGTTAGATTGCTTCGATTTCTTTCCGAGAACATCATTAAGATGACGAAAGATTACCTTCCTACCTATCTCTGCCTTTTAGAAATATCTTGTTTACTTGTTTAAAAATTGATATTACAAAGCCAAATGTACCACAAATTGTTGTGGGATTGGTTTCAATTCAAGTGACAGAATACTGAACTAATGATTGCTTACGCGAAAACTAGTTTCTTTCAATTGCTTTTCGCTATCCTGTACACATCGAGTTAACTTTGTGTTGCACTTATCCATTTACTTTCACTAGTCGAGAAAGTGAAAGACACCAAGTGACCGAAGCCTTATATAAATTAGATGTTTCCTAAATAATGGCAAAAAATCAGAATAGGGAGGAAACAAATTTCCCTCATAAAATCGATGATGAATGTGCTCAGAGTACAAAAGATTTCACTGAAATGTGAAATGAACATGAATCGATTCATATTTCTTATTATTAAGACATTTGATTCGTTGAGTGAAATTCGGCAATTTTCTATCGCGATTGCTGCTAAATCTTGTTGAGAAAGAAATAAACGGTTTGTGTCTAGTTCTTATAATTATAAGAATTATGAAGAAATTAGAAAATTTTTAACAATACATATATTTTAGGAGGCAGAACTTGGAACATATTAAATGGCGAAAGTCTTATTTTCTCCAGCAGTTTTTATGCTACTTCTCTAAACACTGTCTTTGTGTCTTTGTCACAACTCTCTTTTTCTTTAATTAGAGCGACCTAACTTTCGATTTCAAGGTCTTTGCAAACTATTGTCTCTTATCTTCATACAACATTTTTATGAATCAGGAGTCTGTCAGTCAACATTACTCCAACATTTTCCGTTTCATGATTTCAAACCATTTGGTCATTGATTGAGATTCATTCCATATTGGCATCGAATTTTCGAAATTTAGAGATTAAGCTGTTCAACCTTTTGTTTTTACTCTCGCTGTGGTTCTCTTTTGTGGTTCCGAAACTTTTTCTTCGTTTTCTTCTTGTTTTTTGATGTGATTGTTTTGTGGTTCTAAACCAATAGATTCCTTAAAATTAACAAGGTTCTGTTGTTTTGTGGTTCTGAACCAATAGAATCCTTAAAATTAACAAAGTTCTGTTGTTTTGTGGTTCTGAACCAATAGAATCCTTAAAATTAACAAAGTTCTACTGTTCAAATAATGAAAAATACAATTTTAAAACTAGGGAAAGATGTTGCTTAGGTGTAACCTTCACGAGTGTGATAGAGAAGCGGATACAGTTATGTTTTTTACCTCGCTTTTGATACTTCAACTTATTCTTTTATCAAGGTTATAACAAAGGAAGTCCTCTCCCCACCAACGCATTTCATGGTTGATGATGCAAATGCGTTCCATTGTTATTTGTCAGAAAAACAATTGAGATAATTTTATGATTCATGTGCGCAACAAATTAAAGAATTAGATTGAATAGATATAGAATTAGGTATAATATAATAGATAGAATAGTGTATTTACTATACTATTTATAGTATAGTATAGTATAGTATTTACTAATACTAATAGTAATAGTATTTACTATACTATTTATAGTAGATAGAACTAGGTATTGTACTATTTATAGGTACAATCGAGGGTACAATTGAGACTATTTTCTCATTTTTCCCTTCAACATTTTTATCGACTTTAGGTCCCAAGAGTCACTCCCAATAATTCCAATTGCCAATAATAAAATTTTATTTTTTTCTCTAGCGTTCGTATTTGTGGAGAAAGATACGAGAGTTATAACCCTCGGTTGATTGAACAGGATTGTTCTTGGATGCTGAACAGTAGTTTCATTTAAGTAATTTAAAATTTTATGTTGCAACTCGTTTTAGTTCAATCTAGCTTTTTACATCTACCAAACTGACGTATGCGAAACTTTCCCGTACGCCTTTTATTCTTAAAAACTGCTTGATGTGGTGTTTTTTCAGACAATCAGGAAATAGAATACGAAGAATATGGAAAATGGACGGAATTTTGAAAATTTAAAAAAACGAAATTGGAAAAATTGCCTGTGTAATTTTTCTATTGCTTCGTAACAAAAGCAATAGAAATTTTTTAATCTAAATTTTTTTAATCTATAAAATAAAATTTTTTTTGAATGAATTCAAAATTTAATCTATAAAATAAAATTTTTTTGAATGAATTCAAAATTTTCTTTTCCAATGAATTCAAAATCCTTTTTTCAATGAATTCAAAATTCTTTTTTCAATGAACTTCTCCTTCTATTAGTGATTGTTAGACATTTTTTTTGTTAGGAATTGTGGAACTTGAAATGAATTGAAATTGCTTCTCATGAAGTTGAAACGTTTTTATAATTGTTGGTCGCATGAAGCTTAGTTTAATCGCTATTGTACTATAAAAGGACATGTCAGAATTACTTTCATGATATGTTGCCTAATAAAGCAATGCTTTTATATCCACCTACTCATCATGATTAGCAATTAGCTCTCAGTTAACAACTGTCAATAAATTGATAACTTAATGAAAATGAAGTGACGGTCTTACAAGTCCCAGTTTTATGATTCTTTTTTCTCCGTGCAGGTTTGCATTTAGCAAAATGTCAACCATAGAAAGTTGTAAAACAGCTTGCAATTTCATTCTATAAATTATTCTAATGTAAAATTAAATTGCTAAGTGATGTTATTGTTCCGTGTTATTGAACACGTTTCTATTCTCCGGAAAGAAAATGAATTCATTCAAAAAGGATTATTCAACTCTGATAAGCGATAACAGACATAATCTATCCTTCCTTTGTGCTCTTGACTCGATTATCCCACGTTTCCACATGACAAAGACCGCGTTTCGCAAACGCAGCCGAAAACGAGAGTTTAGTTTACTAAGGATGTGTGAAGAAATTAATTATCGTTCACACGTTAGGGGCACATTCATATATGTATACGTGAAGCAAAACTTTTGTTGTGGTGAATCAGTTTGCTCGATTTTCTTATGCTATTGTCCATAAGGGAATTAATTTCACTATATGCATATAGAAATTTATGCGCTAACTGCAATTTTCTTCGCAGAGAACAATGAACCTCTTGGAAATTGATTCACTCTCTTATTCTCTTTCTTTTTCTATCCATGTTTGATGAGTTTATAATCTTGTATTGTAATGATTGTGTGGATTATAGTTTCTATTTTTATAAATTTTGAAAATTTTTTTATTTTGAAAATACTTTTTAGTATCTATTTTTGGAATTAAAAACAATTTTCAATTAAGTTAATTTGTTAATTAAGTTTTAATTTGATAACGTTTTGAATTTTATTAACGTTTTTTTAACGTTTCTTCTATTTTTATTTTATTCCTTTTTCTTCTAGGTAGTTATGAGTACTGAGATAAAAAAATTTCGTTTGAATTGAAAGATATTTCGTAATTATTTTCGATGGAAATGATTGCTTTGAAAATTGAGCGCAACAAAAGTCTCGGAAATTAAATGATCAATCAAATAGTTACGTGTCTAGTTCTTAAATCGATAAAAGATCGTAGCCTTGTTTTTTTCATAAGGTCACTACGATTCCTTTAAAATAACTCTAGATTTTATTTAGGCCTTAGAATATTTAGTTTCAACACCAAAATTTAAATGCCATCAATTGCGTCAATATTTTGAAAAAGTCCGTGTTATTAAAAGTCCTGGTTTGGAGTATTTTTTTGAGCTTCTACGCCTTTGGTTTGGAATGCGTCAAAATTTCATTTTACCTCTTTAAATTATTTTTACATTTTTTGAGATTTTACTTTGTTTGAAATTGTTTTTTTGTGTCAATTCTTGACGAGATTTGTTTTCTTCTTAACTCGTGTATAAACTTGCTATTTATGGTTCGTTTTTTTTTTCTTTTGAACAAATAGATCGCTTTGTTTACAACACACGTTTATCTCGAGAATTTCTCTCTTTATAACGTCAGCAACTTTTTTTAAGAAAAATTTGCGTCACTGGGTTCCCTTTCTCAATAAGAGTAGACAGGTCTCACCACTCACGATCTGTATATAACATTAATTAACATATATGTGGATGATGTTACGAACCAGTCTTTTCTATTCTTCTCGTAACTTATTTGAATAACAATTGTTATCTTGGCAGGTACAGAATTTTGTTGACATCAAGAAACTTTGTTGATATGAAGATACTTTGTTGATATGAAGATACTTTGTTGATTTGAAGATACTTTGTTGATATGAAGATACTTTGTTGATTTGAAGATACTTTGTTAACATGAAGAAAGTTTGTTGATATGAAGATACTTTGTTAATATGAAGATACTTTGTTGATATGAAGAAACTTTGTTAACATGAAGAAAGTTTGTTAATATTGACAAAATTCTATTCAATAGGTTTCTCTTAATTCAGCAATTATTTTGAATATGTACATTGGGATAATTGTATGAATATATTAAAATGAAATTGCTAGTTAAAGAGGCAAACGGATGTTGATGAATTTGAGTCGAACAATGATGTGGAGCAAATGAGAGCGGTACGATACAACACCATTGCACTGAATATTCATCAAGGTGAACTCGTTTCGTATTGAATTTGAATCACGTCCATGGACGATCGCGCGATCGTTCCTCCTGCCTGACCACTTCCTGAAAACTTTTCCCCTATTAAAATATGCGAGCACATTCATTACCATAGACCAAGTTTCTCTCGAAACTCTCATTCTTCAACTATTATTCCCCCTCGGTCGATATTCTTCATAAATACGGCTTTTTCACTTTTCAAACTAATGCTTCATTGAGATTATGGTCACACTATGTGTTTGTTATACATTCTTGATACAATCGAAACATGATTGATTCTAATATCTAAAGTTCCGAATCCTCTGACCATTATTCTAAACATTTTGGCTAAATTTCTAATCATTTTGACCAACATTCTAGTCATTTCAATCAAAATTCTAGTTTTATTTAAAATTTTATTATTTTTACGAAATTCTAGTATTTCTAATAAGAATTTTGTCCGCTCTAATAACAATTTTAGTCATTCTGAATAAACTTTCAATCCTTTAAAAGGAAATTTTCGATTTTCGAAGCAAAATTTTGTTTAGGTATGCTTGTCGTTGTATTGTTCGTAATTGTAACTAGAATTTTGGTGGTTGTTTTATTCATAATTAACGTACTATTCATAATATTGAATGAACTAACCAAAATTTTTGACAAAGAAGCAGAGATTTGGTTAACGTAACTAATATTGAGTGTTAAATTCGAGGTTAAATTATAATGATAGAATTATTGTTGTAACGATGAGAAATACGGCTACTCTAACCAAAATTGTAGAGATTAAAACCAAAATTTAGTCATGTTGACCAAAACTCTGGCCATATTAATCAAATGTCTGGTTATATTACCAAAGCTACGGGCATATTAACCGAAAATATGGTCATTTGAACTGAAATTCTGGTAATTATACATTTCTGTAGTTATAATGTATCCATAAATTTTGTCATTTTAACCACATTTCTGCGAAATATTGTTGAAAGTATGTACAATAAGGTATCCCAGTCGATTTAATCAGGATTCCAGTTTGATTTAACCAGGATTAAACTAGAATTTAACCAGGATTTCAGTTTCATTTAGCCATGATTCCAGTTAATTTAACCTGAACCTCGATTAATATAATTTAAATGTTGGATGAGTTAACTAAATTCTTATTTTAAGTACATAAGACTACTGATAGAATTCTTGGCATTTGATTATTTCAATCAGAATCTCCATTCAGCTTTTGAATATTTTCCCGTTCGATTTCGCAAAAACTGCTGGCAATTCTTGGCTTGGTGTTTCATATTAGTTTTGGGGTTATTTAACAGCCGCACAATCCATTTTAAATGACTTATTTCCTAATTTTTCACTTCATTGGCATTAAGGCAACAAGTAATTTTCCAGTAAACTTGGCCTTTTACGTATGTAGTAAGAGTGAAATCTAATCTCCGCCTGGTATTTTTTCTGGTTTGTTACCAATGATAAGAAGAGTGATAATATTTTTCAATCCCATTGGCGCTTTGTCCAGGTATTATCGAATGTTTGTTCACCAATCTAAAGCGAAACGCTACTGCTAATTTTAAAGACACTCAACCAATCCAGCTACTGGGGCGAATAAAAGAATCTTCAATATGTAAATTTTGTCAATAGTTCAATTTATTGCTTATAAAACAAAAGTTTTTAGAACATTCAAATTAAAGTACTAAAATAAAATTCTAATTTTAACGTTATTGAATGTTATGGATATAGAAGAGTATCAAATTAGCTCCTTCTTTTGTACTAAACTGTTACCTAAGATGCGGGATACGTATTCATATGCGGAAAGAAAATCCTTTCTTTTCTAGTATACAGTGTCCTGTACCTTTATCGCATCTCCACTTTCATACCAATAAAGGCAGTCAACATGCTTTTAAAGCAAGAGACGCATCCGAAAATAGTGTGTGTTCACGTTATTTTAGGATGGACTTCTATCTTTAAAAGTGTAAGTGCGAGGATGCAAGAAAGTTATGGATGTCTTTACTAGAAAATTTTGGTAAAAATTCGGTATTATTCACTATAGAAGCATCATAATGTCTTGTCAAGCAAATTTTTGCCATGTTACCACGCAATTTTTACCAAATTTCTCATAAAAATTATAGAAAATTTCCAGATTATTACCGGATATTTACAGAAAATTACCAGATTTCTTATAAAAACTATAGTGCTACCGTGCTGCCTCACAATGTTTACCAAATTTTTCATAAAAATTATAGAAAATTTCCAAATTATTACTAGATGTTTCCAGATTATTACCAGGTATTTCCAGAAAATTACCAGATTTCTCATAAAGTTATAGAAAATCTGGTAAAAATTGTGAATTAGCAGGGTAAAATTTGTCAGACAATTCATTATGACACTTTTATATTGAACAGTATGGTAATTTTTACCAGAATTTCATTTCCGTGAAGGATATTAAGTGATTAAGAAGGGCCTAATGATGATACAAAGGTACATTGTCTTTATAATATACCTTTATTGTACTATATCCTCGATCCTAAATTGTTTAATTAGTTATTGAAACTTCATATTGAACCAAAGATTGCTATTATTGACACAAACTTTAAACCAAAGATTAACGGACTCTGAAGTGATTAAAAAAAGAAATCTGTGACAAAATGAATTCAGTGTTATACCTTCCGACCTGTTTGTGTTGTTTGACAAGAAAGCAATGTGTCGAAGTGGCTTTGCTTGAATAAATGAAAAATGAGGCTGGAATGAATAAACTATTAATTTGAAAGGAAGTGAGCGTTGAATTAGTGGTCAATAATTGAAGACAGAAAGTCAATAAAATCATAAAAAATGCGAAACGGAGTCCAATCGCAACAAACGGCTGTGATGGCACCGCCACACCTGAATGGCTCAGCGCAATTCATTTCCGGCGGATATGTCGGCTATTTGTCGCGACAGTCTTGGGGTCAATTTCAACCCCAGCTTCACAGAAGTGGCGCTAGGCCTTTGTCACATCCGCCGCCACCGCCACCACCCTTGAAAAAAGATAGTCAAAGGCCCCTCTCACTCAATTTGAAAAGTTCCTCTCTTCCGCCTTCTAGAACCAGTTCGCATAGAAGTACAGCACCATCGGTGAGTTTACTTTTAATGTATTTTTTTTCAAGCGGGAATTTTGCTTTTTACTTAAATTGTGCGGGCGCGCAACGATGCGTGTTTGCCTAGAAGAAATTTGAAAAATACTATTAAGCCTGGCGTGTGACGTCACTCTATTTCATATGCCCTTAAATTGGCGTCTGCGCAGAAATGTGTAAAATCGCTAGATCTCTTTTTATCCAATGTTGCTCGCGCTCTTTTTCGCATTTCTGCGCAGGCGCTAATTTATGTAAAGCGCCATCGTGTGGCGCTTATTCGAAGCTTCCATATTATAAGATAGATGGTGTAAATTGTCTAAATGATACCTGGTTGAAGTCCACAACGTTTTATCAACGAAAAAATGTTTTTTAAGAATTATCACCAAAATTATATTCCTTGGACATTTTATACCTTTATGTACACTCAAAGTGAGTTTTATAGTTTTTAGAATACATATAATGTCCAAAGAATATAATTTTAATAGATAATTTTAAAAAATTAAAAAATTTTCGTTGATAAAACGTTGTGGACTTCAGCCTGGTTAAATGATGCAGAAATCTGAAAAGCAAAAATACTGAAAAGTAGAGCTAAACTTAAAAGTTGAATTTGCAGACATCTTAAGGTCGTGTCCAAGACTCGGATGATAATTTAGGAATATCTTCATTTTTTCAAGTTTCGTTTTAAAAAAATAAGTTAGACATTCATGACACACTTTAGGGATTTTTGGGATGATTCACAAAGTTTCGAAGAACTATTTTTTGTAGTTTGACTGTAGTGAGAAACTAATGTCGGTAAGTTTGTTTATCGGCTTCTTAGTTTTTCATTACCTTACAATTCATTCATTACAGTTAAACTAGAAAAGATATTGCTTTGAAATTTTGGGAATCGATTTAAAGAATCTTCAAGTGTAGACTATTATTCAAGTGTAAACTTATTATTTTTAAGAATTGTTATTAATTATTATTATTATAACTTATTTTTTTTAATCTTTAAAAAACTTACTTTAATAAGTAGAAGGAAAAAGGAAGGTAGATTCCTACATTACCATTCGAGTTATTGGACATGGCCATAATTCTAGGAGTGGTGCTTTTTAACTAAGTTGGCAATGACGAAAAATTTTTGCGTAAGCACCAATAAGTGTGTTTACACCGGTTTACTTAACGGAGTCGTAAGATAAGTGGATACTAAAGAACAGACAATTCGTTTTTATTCAATAAATCTACTTTTTCTGTATTCTTTTTTGGTTGAAAAAGTATTAATTATTTAACGAACTTACAAGTGAAAATCGATTATAATTGTATGATTAACTTGTTCGAAGATATAATTTTATTTAAACAAATATTTTACGGATAAATATTATTGTATTAATGGATTGTTAATTGCTTTTTTGTATTTAATATTTTCTTTTGTTTTTTTATTTTTCTTTTGCTTTTTATTTTTCTTTTATATTTTATTTTTCTTTTATATTTTATTTTTCTTTTATATTTTATTTTTGTTCTTTTTTTCTGAATTCTATTTAGAAATATATTTTTTCAAATGAAGTTTGTTGTGAAAAAGTGAAAAAGTTGTTTCACAAATTTATCAACAAAATTTTGTTTCGTTATTCACAAATCAGAAATTCTTTATGGAAAAAACAAAAATCACTGAGCTGCTTGTTTGAGAAACTAATTTATCACGTCCATTGGAGTTGAATTAGTTAATCTAATATAGTTCTTAGTGCTTTAGACTTTATCTTCACTGGTGATTAGCATTAGATTAGCTTGTCCACTCTAATCCTCATACTTGTAATCAGTACTCCAATAAACTACCAGTTTCTTTTTCTTTTTTTTGAAAACTTATTTGCACACTAAAATTTAATGGGAATTTTAAATTTATTTTAAAACGGTTTTATTATTATTATTATTATTATTATTATTATTATTAATATTAATTAATATTAATATTGCTATTAATGCTATTATATATATTATTATTATTAATATTAATTAATATTAATATTTCTATTATTTTATTTATTTTATTTTAGAAAATTACACGGGAAATGTTCCCTTTAATCTAAAACTTGTTGTTAATTGCTATTATATTATATATTATTATGTATTATTTTCATTTGTGAATCAATTGAAATTAAATTGTGTGCGTAAATCATTTTAGATTTTTTAAGACTCATAAATTGTCGTTTAATCCATAATTAAATTTGTGGTATTTCTTAACAGTATTCAGTAAATTTGAAAGTGTGGATGCTAAAATTGAAGAGAATTAAATATATTCTTCATGAATAAATTATTGTGTCACACGTGTTTTAATTCTTTAATATAATAGTATAATTAAAATAATAAATCATTTTAAGTGTTAAAAACTTTTTTTTATTTACTTTTTTACTTTTTTAATTTCTTATTTTAATTTACTTTTTTCCTTTGAATAATTGATTTATTGATTTTGTGGATATTGTTTGAATAGTTGATATTATTTTGAAAATAGTTTCTCAATGGGTCAAAAAACAAATTTTGAAAAATAGACTTTATAAAAGAATTAATGTACAATATTTTATTGGTAAAATGTATAACTCTATCGTTGGTTATTTCGGTAAATTATTTATTCCTTTACATTTTTAATTATTATTAAAATTCAGTATTTTTAATTTACATTTTAAATTATTATTAAAATTTAGTATTTTTCATTTACACTTTTAATTATTATTAAAATTCTCGTGCAATTATTAATAGTTCCGTCTTTTGAAATGCTTATGATTATTCATAACTTCATCACGAAAGCCGAGAACGATGCATTTTTCCTGGCGAATCTATAGTCAAAGTCAAGAAGAGTACCGGTATAACAGGATCGAGAAAGACCGTAAGAGACTCGTCTTGCATTTCATTAAAAAAAATTTTTCTGCTTTGACGTAAGATTGGACGAGGCCAGGCACAAGGACAGTTCATCTTATATTGATTGATGTAATTTTCTAGAAAGTATCCTCTGCTCCTCCAAGTTTTTTTTTCACATACGCGAGTGAGTCATTTCTTTTATTGATCATCAATGACGAAATTTTAACTCTTCAATTATTGATTAGCCGTTATTAGACCTATTCTTGTCTTTAATTGTACGTTTATTTTTTATTGACATGTGTATTTTTTTTCACTTTTGAATTTTTGTATATTTTCTATTTTTCATCAATTCTGTCGTTGATTTTTTTACACAGACATGAATACGAAAATTGAAGCTATATATGGCAATTATATAAAATTATACAAAATATATGGCAATTATATTATATACAATTATATATATTATTAATTTAGAATTAATCTCACAGTGAACCATGAGAATCAAATTGATCCAGAAAAGCGAATCAAAATGTTGATATGTAACGTTTTTATTCGCTTTTCTGGATCAATTTGATCCCCACGAATCACTGGGCTAAGATGGAATGAAGGATATATAAAAACGTAGGACAAATTAGTAATTAGAATTAATCTAAGATCGAACTGTATGCAAACGAGTATGCAAACAAAAATAAAAGAAATGGAGATGGACAGAAAAGAGTTAGAAAAAAGTTAAAAAGATAGTTTGAAAAAGAGCAGAAACGTGTTTTAGTAAAAAAGATTAATACAATTAAAAAGAAGATAGCCTGACACTTGCTCTAAAGGTGGAATGTTTCTCATTTACATTTATATTAGACTCGCCTAGATTAAGATACATAATAAAATACTGCTTTTCTGAAAAATCCAATAAAATTGAAATACACGAGTCGTAAAAAGAAAAGAAAGAAAATTGAAGTTGGGATAGTAAGAAAAGCGTTATCTATGTAGAGGTGTGGAGAAAATCATGAAAACGCCAGTATTGGTTGCAAGTGAAGGTTTTAAAAAGAACCAGTTTATGGACCATTCAGTAATGACAACACGCCGGAAAGATAATCATAGATAGTCAACATTTTCTCAACAGTGCAATCTGCCTCACAGATTTCATTGCGGCTTTGCAAATTATCATTTCACGATTTTTCCTTTCTCCGTAATGTTTACGTCTACTGCAAATTTCGCGACTCGGTTCAATTAAAAATTTTAGTTAGTAAATTACTGGGATGTAAAATTACATATTTCTAAATTAGGCAGCATTGAAATTTAGACGCTCTGGTTTCAAAGTACATATTTATATTAAAAAATTCGGTTGTGCGTTCTAATTTAAAATATGTAGTTGAAATTCGGACGCTTTGTACTTTTGAAATGTTAAAATTTGAACACTATTTTTGAAACATCAAAATTTGATTGCTTTGTACTTTTGAAACATGGAATAAAGAAGCGTTGAAATTCGAATGCATTCTAATTTGGAGGCATTAAATTTTCAACGCATTTCAATTTGAAAGCGTTCAAATTTCTATGGCATTTCAATTTGAAAGCGTCCAAAATTTAATGCATTTCAATTTGGAAGCGTTCAAATATTAATGCATTTCAATTTGGAAGCGATCAAATTTTAATGCATTCCAATTTGAAAGCGTTGAAAATTTAATGCACTTCAATTTAGAAGCGTTCAAATATTAATGCATTCCCATTTGAAAGTGTTCAAAATTTATTGCATTCCAATTTGAAAATGTTCAAAATTTAATGCATTTCAATTTGAAAGCGTTCGAAATTTAATGCACTTCAATTTGGAAGCGTTTAAATATTAATGTATTTCAATTTAGAAGCGTTCAAATATTAATGCATTTCAATTTGGAAGCGTTGAAATTTTAATGCATTTCAATTTGGAAGCGTTGAAATTTTAATGCATTTCAATTTAGAAGCGTTTAAATTTTAATGCATTCCAGTTTGAAAGCGTTCAAAATTTAATGCATTTCAGTTTAGAAGCGTTTAAATATTAATGCATTCCAATTTGAAAGTGTTCAAAATTTAATGCATTTCAATTTGAAAGCGTTGAACATTTAATGCACTTTAATATAGAAGCGTTCAAATTTTAATGCATTCCAATTTGAAAATATATTTTCCATTTATTTTTTTCCATTTCTTTTGAAATTCTTTTATAGCTTTTTAAAATGTATATGTAATGGATGTATGTATATTAGTATTATTTGTATATTATATGTAATGGATTTTATAAAAAGAAATTTAGGCAAAAATGTTTGTAATATGTCATTTATGCTAACATATATTAATTTCTTTTTGAATCGTTGATAAAACGTGAACTTCAATATCTAATTAGCAAAATTCACATTCTTGAAAATGAGACCTTTTTTACTCAAAGCGTTGCTTATTTAAAAAATTGTCTTTTTTTCAAAAAATGTAATATTTGAGTGAAAATTCATGTCAGTCGTAATAAGTCCCTTTCGGAAATGTTGACTAAGTGATAAGATAGTATCAGACTGATACACGTGAAATCGAAAAGTGAATTTTCGACTTGATTTTACTAAAATAAAATTTTATGTTTTGTTCATGCAATCTTGAATTGAGAATTAGTTTTTGAGTATATTTATACTTATTTAAATAATATTGATTACTTATAATAATACTTATATAATTACTTATAGTTACTTATAATTACTTATAATCAATTAACTAAAATTGATAAAAATTGGTTTTAAAAAATAGTTAAAAAATTGTAATAGAAAATTTATCATTTTCTTTTTCTTGATTTTGTCACAGAAGGTGGATCCTGAGTTAATATTCACAAAACAAGAGCGAATCGGAAAAGGAAGTTTTGGTGAAGTCTTCAAAGGAATCGACAACAGAACCCAACAAGTTGTTGCCATCAAAATCATCGATCTTGAAGAAGCCGAAGATGAAATTGAAGACATTCAGCAAGAAATCATGGTCTTGTCACAATGTGACAGTCCTTTCGTTACCAAATACTATGGATCTTACCTTAAGGTTAGTAAAAATTTAGCAATCATCGTAATCGTTATTTATAAATACAGTCAACTCTACGAATAGTGCCACAGATTTACACCAAGGAATCAAAGAACGCTCGAGTGAGAACAAAAGAAAAGCGGCACTATTCATAGAGTATACTGTAATCATAAGTATGATTATTTACAATTATGATTATTTATATAAAATTGAAAATCGTCACAATTACAATGCTTCCTCTATATAAGGAAGCAATATGACACTTATGGTTTTCCATAAATAATGTATGAATAACCACAACAATTATTTACAAATAACCATACAATTTCTAGCTTAATAAATAGTACTTTTAAATCCATTTTTGGGGAGAAAATCGATAAATAAATGGATAAAAAAATGCATAAAAAAGAGATAAATAATTTTGTAGTTTAGGCCAAAATATCCAAGGTTTTATTTTTTTTGCAGGTTAAAAATTCATTTGATTTTTCTTTTTTATTGTATATTTATTAAGCATATTAACATCTCGACGTTTCGATAGCAGCCGCTCTCCTTTTCAAGAGATTACAGAATTCTAAAAAATAATTGCAATTATAATTTATATTTGATATCTACAGTTTAATTTATAAAACATAATCGAAATGCGAGG